>JBBPBT010000183.1:1595840-1620621 GCA_037974875.1 Cicer bijugum
CCCCCCCCCCACCCACCCCTTTCTTGTGTTTGTGCACCTTCAAGGATGACTTGGACGAGAGGCAGCCCAATTAGAGGAAAGCTTGGACGAGAGGCGACCCGATAAGAAGACTTAGACTAGAGGCAACTCGGTCAAAGGAATGATAGTACAAAAGTATTTTTAAATAAAATCCTCTAGTTGATATTTTAATGATAACAAATACATATAAATAAAGCCCCTAACATTGTATGCCAAATGTGATGATTAAAGGAAAAACTAATGTTAATAACTATTCAAATTCACCTAGATTTCAAAGCAAGCGTCGCTATAGTAAGATATAATAGAGTAAAAGAAATATTGCGAAAACAAGCGCAGTAGAGCATGCTTCGCTATATAAAGTATATCCTCGTATGACTAGGCAAAGGCAAAAGAAACCAAGACTTCACTTCAACTTGACAATGTAAGGATGGTGACACGCGCCCTTGTTTGTTAGAATCAAGTTGGTTTTACACTCAGTTATGATGTTAACAAAAGTGTTTTATAAGAACAATATATTTGACTTTCTAGAGAATGAAAGAAGATTCATGTTTTTGAAGACAATCTAAAACAAAATGTGATTCAGATTTATAATGGAAGAAAATCTTTGACCAAGTTGAAAATAAGATATTATCAAGATTTCAAGAAGATATGATCAATATCTTATGAACAAGAATATATGAATTATTTACAAAAAAAAATTGATAAACATATTTATCACAAAAAGATATGAATTATTTATAAGAAGATTTGATCAAGATTTATCTATAAGAAGATGTGAATTATTTACTAGAAGATTTGATCAATATTAATCATAAGAAGATATAATTTGTTTACAAGAAGATTTGATCAAGATTTGTCTACAAGAAGATAGGAATTATTTACAAGAATATTTGATCAAGTTTTATCACAAGACATGAATTATTTATAAGAAGATTTGATCAATATATCACAAGAAGATGTGAGTTATTTACAAGACGATTTGATCAAGAATTATCTACAAGAAGATATAAATTATTTACAAGAATATTTTAACAATATTTATCACAAGAAGATATGAATTATTTACGAGAAAATATGATCAAGAATTGTTTACAAGAAGAAACGCTCACACACTACTAGAAAAACTTATTTTAGCATCAGTCCAAAGTCCATGCTAATAGGCTAAAAGTCGATGCTAACATTAATTTAGCATCCGATTAGCGTCGGTGTTGCGCTTAGGTTAAAATGGTCGAAGATAATACATAGTGTCTGTCAAATATCATCCGACGCTATATTAGCGTCAGTTAGACCTACTTTATATCGACGCTACCAGCAAAATAGAATATATGACGCTAATTTATATCTGTTGACACGTTATTTCAAAAAAATCTATTGTGTCGGGCGATCGTCGCTAAAGTCTATTGTAGTCAACAATTTAGTTAGCGTCGGCTACACCGACACTATTGTCAACTAATAAAAGTGAACAATTAAATAAATATCAACTTTATTAATAATATAGCATTCATCAAGCCGACGCTACGGTCAACAATTGAAAAGCCAACAAAATATCTTGCATGTTGCGTCAAACGTGGCCAATGCTCATTGTAAATTGATTTTTTTTCTTTCATTTTTGCACTTGTTCAATTATATTTTTACGTCTTATAAAATATTTTATACTTAAGAAATATTAAAAGTCATTACATTGACAACATAACAAATGCACCATAAAGTATCATTTGCTTTCAAACTATAAAATAATAACATAGTATCAAATAATAACATAACAAAGTCACTTATTACATATTTGTCAACCAAAGATTATAAAAAGTAAGCATAACTATAAGATCAAGGTTCGTCCAATAATATATCATCCAAATCATCATCGTAATGAGGATGAGAAGGAGGATGACTTGCACTAGATGATCTACCAATTGATTGACAGTGCAAAGCATGAATTTTATCTGCAAAAAATTGCTTTAATGCATCAAAATCATTCTCTAGATTCTTTGAATGCTCCCTAGCCTCGTTGGCGACCTTGGTAGCCACTTGAGCTTGGGCCAGTGCATCCTGAACAATTTGTTCAACTATAATTCTAGTTGCCTTTTCCACTTCAAAAGACATCTCAATAATAGAATTAGAAGGATTATGGGATTGTTGTGTAAGCGATATACTCCTATGTCGGAGATTAACAGACAAGTCTCTCGTACCATAAACTCAGAGGATTCTAGGATTGTTTGTTTAAGTATTGTCACTTTATCTACCTCTTTAGCACCAACTCTACTTGTTTCACCAAGTTGTGTTTGTACTTCCTCCAATTTTGTTTAAATGTTCCCTAATCAATGGAAAAAATTAATAAGATAATATATGATCCAATTTATAAAATAAATTAAACAAACAAGTCAAGATATAGATAACATACTAACTTACACCAATACATGTATAATAAATGGATTGCTCTGCTATGACTCTTGGTGTAAATGAGAGCACGTTCTTTTTTGGTTGATTTATATCATAAAGAATCTGCATAAAGAATTTACATAAATAAAGAATTTACATAAATAAAGAACATACATAAGTAGATTTGGCGCGATTATCAACCCAAGCACAATTTTTCCTCTTGTGGGTTGTCAAAAATAACTCATCGGGGAGTAAATCTCTTTCAAGGTTATTGCTCTACAAATAAAATCAAGATTATTGGACCACAAATAAAATCAACATCATATGAATATGTAGACATTTCATAATATGTCAAATTAACTTAAGATCACAACTCACAAGTAGATATCATAACATTAAATTGTATTAATTTTAGGTAAATGTGAATTTAATACATACGAGCTCAAGTGCAACATCAATATGAGCCTTGTGGCTTGAGGTGTGGATAGCTCCGCCTCTTTGAAGCTCTATTGGTCTTATTTTGGTTGGAGATGTTCTTGAATGGTATACCTTCCTAATATGTTTGAAGACCAGTTCTAGCTTCCGCACCTATCCAACTAGCTCGAGTCCCTTTCTTCCTCACCTTTGTAGGATATTTGATAGTCTTTTAGCAGCATTTTGTTCAAACACACGTTTCACAATATCATTATCACAAGGATCCCACGACACCTTCTTGTGGGAATGGCAAAAAAGTATATAGGTACTAATAATCATCAATAAAACAAATAACACAATTTTCCCTATATATGCTAGAAAGATGAATTGAACATAAAATTATATTCAAAGGCTTAATTACTGCAAATTTTTCAAACTAATCTTGTCTAATTATATCAATGGTTGCACTCCAACCATGGATAGGCTCACAAACTATTTTTGTATGGCATACTTAATGGCATCTGCAATTGCGTTGTTAGGACTAAGTCTGCATCAATGTATTGAAGAAACGGAGTATTAAGTAAATAAAATGTGCCTACACTTATGCTTCTAGTATAATTCATGGCCTTTTGGTGATTGATGCTGAAGAAAATAAGCGAGTGTTGTAACTTACCCTTTACCATAAGGTCGTATAATGATATTTCCATTATCATTTCTCACAGGCATAAGAGGAGGAACATTCACTTGACCTACCTCCTAATCCTCTTGGTTGTGGTCCCCATTTTTGACCCTATCCTCATGATCATTGGAAGTTTGTTGCACATTCTTCTCTACCAGAGTCTCACGTGGGGAATGTGGTGAAGAGGCACCCATGGTTTGAAGACTTAAACCTGGAGTCGACATAAACACAAATACCTCAAGGCTTGAGGCATGGATGGAAGATGGTGCCGGGTAGGATGGTGGTGTTAAAGTATTAGTAGGTGCTACAATCTTAGTCGATGCAGGAGGTTGAGACGGGGCTGGAGACGATCGATGAAGTGGCATAGTGGTAGACATCTTGTGGCGTATGACATCCCGCTGCTCATTAAGTTTACTCAGTCATAATATATTTGGTTTAAACCGAGTAGTATGGGCCTTTCCTTTATCACTGCCACCTTTGTTAGTCATATGTTGTCATAAAGTAAAAAAAAAAAAGTGAATAAAAAATATCACTTAATTATAAATAGTAACTTGTAAACTATCCATACAACAACTATAAAAAAGGATAAAACAAAAATATAAGAACTTAAGAAAGGAAAAATTCATACATGACAAAATGTAAACAACTTATCATAACTCAACTAGTTGCTTACGTACATGAACAGTGCAATACAAAATACATAAAATAAACTCTAATATTGTGCAATACAAAGTACTATTATAATATTATCCTTTATCCCATAACTACAATCTTCAGTCAAAAATCTCTTCGAACATATCTACTTGTGAGTTGTCATGTAAACAAGATATTTATTCAATTTCTACAATTGGTAGAACATATGACATCCCATCAGAATGATAAGACAATTCATCATCTATGTTGTCAATCTCCACGTGACACTTGGTTTTATGGTAATTTCCACACACCATACATGCTTATCTCTACACATTTTTGGATAGGGGACATAGTACACTTATCTTGCTTTTTGCACAAGGATGAAAGGATCATAAAGACGATAACATTTATCCATCTTAATATCCCCAATTTGATATTGTGGATGAATCTTTGTACCCCTATATTTTGTTGGGTCAAACCATTTACAATAAAATAATGCAACCTTGTCCTTCAAACAAAAGTAATCTAGTTCTATGATATAGTTGATTGTGCCATAATAATCATTTTCTCCTCCTTCAGTAAGACCCTTTACATGCATCCCACAATTGATTGTATTTTTTATTATTGTTGGCTTAGTGTGAAACATGTACCCGTTAACAAAGTAACTGTTCCAAGATATTGTCATTGATGAAGGACCACAAGATAGTGTTATTATGTCTTTGTTGGTCACTTCATTTGCCTCGTTATTTACATATGCTTTTAGCCATATGGAAAATTCTACATGTATACATCTAGATGTGTCTCATTCATTGATTGAGTGATTCCCCAAGAATATGTTGTCAAGAATCACATAATTCATAAGTAAATACGTATTATGATTTGCATCAATATAATGTTCCAAGCGTTATGATGGACATTTACCAAGATGTGGTTTCATTTCATCACAATTAAGCAAGAAGTGTACTTGAGTAGATTTCCATTCGTTATCTATTATATAATGTGTTCTATACTTTCCACTAAGTCGACCATGTTTCAACAAGATGGATAATGAAGGTTGGATATCATCACGTTCTGAATGACGATTATTATTTAAATTTGTGGTTGGCAACAAATTGAATAAATTGAAATAATGAGAACAAAAATAAGTTGTCTCACATGGTATATAGTTTGTGCATATGAAGCCTCAACCCTAGCCTTGTTTGTCACTGCCTGCTTTGAGACTTCGATACATCTACACATTTAATCATTCCATGTATATTAAGTAAGTTATAATAAACATGTAATATTAAAAATCCAACCACAACAATTATCTTTCAAATGGAAACATCCACCGGTAATATACTAGACCACCTAACATTGCTTCATTGGCAAGATAGATTGGAAGATGCTCCATTGACTCAAAGAAACCTGGTGAAAAAATCATTTCTAACTTGCATATGATAATTGGAATGTTATCATTCAACTTAACTAAGTTGCCCAACCTCAATGTATTGCAACAAAGATCCTTGAATAATCGATTTAGCTTAGTTAATAGTTTCCAAATAAAATATAGAAAGGAATGAAATGCAATTGGGAGTAAACATTCCATGAAAACATGACAGTCATGACTCTTCATCCCATGTATCGTACAATTTCCAGCATCGACACACCTAGTAAAGTTTGAAGCATAGCCATAAGGCATTCTTTATTCCTTAAGCCATTTACAAACCAATTTTGCATCTAATGATGTCAAAGTGTAATTTTCCTTTGGTTTACCCATCTTTCCATTAGATAAGACTTGCATCTCCATGTCCATGCGAAAGCTCAAAAGGACAAAATTGAAGCCCTGACTTCATCTATAAATAGATACTCAAGGGTGAAGAAGAAGATCATTGAAAAATTATAAAAGAATAAAAGAACTCAAGCTAAAAATTACAAATTTCTCTTAGAGTTCAAAAAGAGAAACACATGTTCAAAAGAGAAATATTTTCTAAGTATTTTTTTCAGAGTGTGATAGTCATTGTTATAATCAGCATGTTGGAAACAACTACTCAAGTTCCAAACCTTTGTATTCAAACCCAATATTTGTGTTAGTGTGCCTTCAACAATATGGGGTTGTCAGATTGTGTGGAGAAGACTTGGCTGATAGAGTAAAGGTGTATGTGTTTCACAAAAGTCTGGGGTTGTCAGGTTGTTCGACAAGACTGGCTTGGAGGGTTAGGTGGTTCGTAATTCATGTTGTTGAATTAGTGGATTAAATTCTTCTAGTGAAGGGACTCAATGTAGTCAAGTTAACGGTGAACCAGGATAAATTACTTGTCTCACTTTATTCTTGCACTCCTTAGTTTTGTTATTGCTTCTACTCTAAGTAAATCATCAAGTCTGAACCAGTTTAATCAAATCATGTAAAAGTTATCAACTTAGTCAAACACAACTCAACCCCCCCCCCTTTTCAAGTTTGCCCCTTCATTATTGTCACAAGCTTCCGTTGACTCTGGGATGCGAGAAAAGTAGCACCTTGGTTGCCTCTGATAAACCCAACTAGATTATGTTCCTCGACCTCTGATACATGAGTGTAACATGAATTAATTTGCCTCTTACACTGACAAGCTTAACAAGAATTCTTTTACCTCTATCTTTGACAAGTGTGACGAGCAAGTGAATGCCTCTACCTCTAATAATCTTACCAAGCATTTGACTTTGAACTTTTATGTATCCTCTAACAAAGTCAATGCCTTTAGAGAAGTCACCCCTCTAACAAACTCAATCCTCTAGAAAAGACAACACACTAAAAAAAGTTAATGATCTGCAAGATATGCTCTGATCAATAAACCCTCTATCCATGTGCATCTTTTTATAATCATCCAAAATATGTTTTCTCTGATAATACTCATCCTCTGATAACATGCTTGCTCTGATGGTCTGTAAGGCAGTACTCTTATTGTTCTATCCTCTGATCCCATACCCATTGTTTCCTCTTATTGTCATAAATATTTTTAACGAGTGATTTCTTAGAGTCAATTTTGAGCTAAATGGATACATTTATCTTCAATGATTCAATTGTTGAAACCCACGAAGATACAAGTTTCCTTTCTAACTCTCTAGTTTATTTTATATTTTGAAACTTTTGCTCACATATGTGGCCACCATGTATGTAATTTGCTTTCTATTTTATTGATGTTCAACTATTGAAATACTATATTATTTATAATTATGTTGTACAATAGGAATGGAATCTGAGTTTAGCATGCAACCAAGTAACAAGAGTAAGAGAGATCGTAAAAAATGGTCTGAAAATGAGGATGAAGCCCTTCTCGATATATTGATTAAAGTTGTGAACATTGGTCTAACAGCTAACTTAGATTGGTCACAACACCAATTTAATTTAATTGATGTGAAAAATGTTATCTTCCATGGCAATCTTCAATAGGAAGTGTATAACTAAGAGGTGGAATTTTGTTGGTCTTTGATAGCGTTTTAGCAAGTGTACTGAATTGTTGCAAGTAATAATTAAAACAATTGTACCGAGTGTCGAATTCAAGGATTGCGTTTTACTATTGAATCATATTTAATTACTAAAATTGAACAAGAAGTTTCCGAATTGATTGAAATTATATTTAAAACTAACAAAGGTAATAAAATTGATCCTTTATAATAAGAAAAATATCAGGGATGGGTTTCACTTCGAATCCAACCTTTGTTCCTAATTTGATCCTAGTTACTAAATTCTTTTATTGAATTATCACCGAATTCTTTTTATTATTCTTGCTCTAATGTCTTAGTGACAAAACTTTTAATTTCAAAGTAACTCTTAATTCTTTAGTGGATTTAAGATTAGAATTAAGCTTTACGGTAGAAGAATTCTCTTTTTAAACCATTGTCTTTGCAACAAATTTAATTGGTTTCATGACCTGCATCTATCCCTAGACTACAATATCATGAATTTATCATCTCAAGCATTTGAAAAGTCCACTTTCGTTTTAAAATATTAATTGTGTTCACTAAAGTGAACAATTCTAGTTTAGTACCCTAACCACATTTTTGTTGTACTTTCTGCTTTTCTACTATTGAAGGAACTTCTCAACACTTTGAAGTTCATAAAGTTATTGTTTGAACTTGCTAAGGCTTTGTTGTAAGTTTCTCATTGTTTGCTTTCATTATGGTTGTGTAGGAATGAGAAACAATTTTTGATATCTTTTATATGAGATTCATTTATGAGAATATTATTTGTGCCTTTATTCCATCTTTTTGATATGAAAGACTTGATAAGTAAAAACATGTACAAGTATACATAGTGAAACAAGTAACAAGTATGACTCCTTACATACATGCATGGTAGATGATGACATGACAACAAATGAAACAATCACCAACGAAGAAAAAGAGACAAAGTAATTGACATGTCAACGATGCAATAGATAGTAGTATATATTTATTAATTGTCGACATGTTAATCAACTATTAAATTTGAGATTCATATAGAATCAACTCTAATTAATGTGAAAATTTTATAGTCAACCAATAAATTTGTTATTTATGCATGTTTGAATTGTGATCTTCTATATTTGATCATGTTTTATTTAAACCAGAATAGACGGTATTACTACCCGAAGAAACCAATATATATATATATATATAAAGAATATATATATATATATATATATATTCTTTATATATATATATATATTATTTTTATAAATATATGCTCGTATATCAAATCATGCTTAATTTAAAACACAAATTGTAATAGAATAAAAATAATTTAATTTGATTGGACTTGTATGGGTTCGAATCCGAGATTACGAGTTAATTATAACGTATTTACGTTATGTTCTACTTCAACTATGTGGTAATTATATCTCAAGATCTGACGGCTGGTAGTGTTTTACCGTGTGAGTGTGTCAAACTATTGACAGCAGTGAATCAAAATCCAATTTCACCCATTTTCTCTGTCTCCGTGGCACGCGAAGCACAGTATAGTCTTTTGCTTGCCTTGTAGTCTCAGTCTCCTTTGCGACCTTCTTCACCAGATCTCACTCTCTTGCTTCACCAGAGAGAGAGAGAGAAGAGAAGAGAAAATGGCGGTTATCGCGGTTCACCAATTCGCACAATGCATCACTTGCCACGCTTGGAGTCCCGATCAATCTAGTAATCATCACTCTTCTGTTTTCCGTTATTCTTATTTTCTATTCATTTCTTTCCTTTTTTGATTCCAACCTTATTTGATTTGTTGTTTTTCTTCCTTTTCATTGACGGATCGTGGAAGTTGATAATATTTTCTAGATGCGATTATAATTTGCATCTAATTTCTAGCTTTTTGCTTTCCGTTTTAAGCTTTTCATTTTGAATCAAACGTAAGCTTTTCATGTTTTTGCTGTTGATTTATGGAGCTTTTGGATTTCTTAGATGTTATATAAGACTTTTATATTAGTGTTAGTGGAAAACGAAAGATGTGAAACTTGTTTGATCATTTTGAAAATCATTTTAAGTGATTTGAAGGAACTTTTCCAGTCTCCAAATCACTTCGGAAAAAACAATTTTCAGGCCATCCGGATGTGCACTTCTAGACAAAAAACCTGTCCGCAAGTACACTTTTGAAATCATGTGTAGTTTTTGTAGAAATGTGGGGTAAGTAGAGTTGTTCCCTAGTGATATGTTTGGGAGGAGGATTTTTGAAGGGGGAGTTTAGAGACGCAAAGTCTATATTTTAATATATATTTGGAATTTTTTAAAAAATTTAAAGAATAACATGATATGTAATCATATAACATAACATTTCAGTTACACTTCAATCATTCTTAGAAACATTTTATAGCTTGCATAATTTTGAAAAGTAAAATAATTCCTCCCCTCCTCTCCAAAATCTCCCTCCCAAATAGACCCTAAGTGAATTTGTTTCTTTTTAATGTTAGGAGAATTTTATTGTTTAAGGGGGAATTTAGAAGTCATTATTGTTTAATGTTTGGAAGGCGTTTGGTTAAACTGCTTGATTAAGTGCTTAATGTATAAGCTATTTCTACAATCAAAGAACTTATAGAGTGAACTCTCTGTAAGCTCTGTGTAAGCGGTTTATATTAACTATCTTGGGTAGTTTATGAAAGTTAAATGAAAATAGGTTATGGACATATCATAAGGTATGTTTATAAGTTTTTCCAAACACTTACGTAGGTGTTTATATTAGATAAGTTCATATAAGCTCTTCCAGACACACACTAGATAATTGTTAATGGGAATCTAGGATGTGTTGAAGAACTTGAGTGAGAGAAAGAGCTAGAAGTTGTGGTCCTGATGTGAAGCAGTGTGTAGGCTAATAATTCATACATGTAATGTGCATTGGGAAATGTTTGGATGAAAAGGGGAGGGAAGAACATAGCTACTGAATTAGCTCAACCCCACTTTTAATTTGGGTACCTATTCATGGTGCTCTTTCTCCCATTGAAGACAGGGGAGGAGAAAAGGCCTTGCTTTCTGACTCTACAGCTTTTGTCTATAGCCGCAAGCCAGAGTAGAAAAAGTTAAAAGATTTAATTTGTCAGAGATTTAATGTAATGAGAGCACATAAAAATAGAAAAAGAGATTAATTAGTATTTACTCATAATTGTTAATGCTACTTTAAAATTTGAAAAATGTGTGTAAATATCAATGTTGTCACATAGCGGCTATATTGCTATAGCAAAGTGAAAGTTGAACAAATCGCTATTGTTCCACAATATGCTATTTAGTACAAAGTGTTTTGTCAAAGTGGCGCTATAGCACGGAAGCATAGTAGAATTTGATCAAACCATTATTTATGCGATCCACAATTAACAACACTAGTATATATTACTAGACTACATGAGTATAACATCCGCATACCATATATTTCACAAGTATCTTTTCCTGCCAAATGCCCGTTCCCAAACGAAAAAGTATTGCATATTTGTAATTATGGGGAAATTGGAAGGTTCAGCAATAAGTTTCCTTCCCTTTGTTTGGATGTTTGAAATCTCCATTTTGGATGGACTTAAAATGTTCGTAAAGGCGTAGTTTTGGATAATCCCTCTTTTTGTTCCCTTATTTCATAAAGTTGTCAAATAAGGGGAGCTTACTCTTCCCTTCTACTGCAATCTCCTCCATCCAAATATATCCAAAATCCAAATAATATAATTAGCCGAAAAGAATAAATGCCTGCATTAATTATGTGATTTTATTTATTGTTATGTATCTCTAATATTTTCTTAACACCACATGTTTTTCCCCTTTAAAAATGGCAAACAGTTATTGGAAACTTGTCAAAAGTGAACCTAGGTGGTGTTTTTGTCATGCATATTACTCTTGTATATCAACTTTTGTTTTTGGACTAAACCAAATCTGATTCATGAAATGTGTAATCAATATATGCTGCCGTTGTAATTTTCGTCCCAATTAGGCAAATGATAGGTTGAATATTTTATGATATTTAATTGCTTATTGATCATGTGTTAATATTTATTTTAAGTTGTTGTTTTTGGTCCAAATTGAAGACATTTCAGTTTTTATTTTTTATTTATCATTATCCTCATCTTTTTATGTTAAATGAATATAATGTTATAATATTTGAACATTTTATATATCATAGTAACTTCTTAGTTCACAAATACAGTTTGAGTCTTACTATAGCAAACCAGTTTTTGGTCATCTTAAAGCTATATTACCACATCTCTTATGAATTCTTTATTCTTCAAATATGATAATATAGTTACCTCCTTTTGTAGTGGTTGCATTTTGTCCAAACAATAATGAAGTTCACATCTATAGATTGGTTGAAGACAAATGGGAAAAGGTGCATGTTCTTGAAAAGGTATGCTGCTAGTATTCTTTCTCTTTCTCAAAATAGTAATTAATTTTGTCCTCTTTTATATCGTGTTGATTGTGAGCAAGTTAGGCGAGATTGAAAGTGATATTTTAGGCGCTTATAAGTTAATCACGAGCCTTAGAAGTGCTTGGATGGGCAGCTCTGAAACATGGGTACTTGTAAAATAATGAAGTACTTGTACCTGTACCAGTACGTGTACGAGACTCGTGGCTACTCCCTTTTTCTTGTTATTTTGTTGCAAGTGAAATTTGTGACTTTCTCATATACTAATATAATATTATTTGTGAATTTGAGTTTCTTTTTTGGTGTAACCAAACTCGATTTTTTACTTTTTAAACTTTTATTGTGATTTTGTATAGTGATTTTGTATAGTGATTTTTTATAGTGATTTAACAATTTAGCCCTCTTATTTACATTATATAGAAAACTATTATGTTTTTTATTGACATCCTCTATACCTTAATTTATTTGAATTGCCGTATCCCATACCCGTATCTGGTACAGGTATTGTACCCCTAACTATGCATCATAGATAGGCAGTAAATGGATGCAAACATTTCAAGTCTATCTTCTTAGTGTATCCCATACTGTTCTATGAACTATTTTCAAGTCTTCCGGTACTTCATTTTTTGGCCATGAATTCATGTAGTACTCAATCACATGCTGTAAAGAGGGCTATTAGTCATATACTTCCTCATGCTTGCTTGTCTTTGGTATGCTTAGTTTTTAGTTTTTGCAATTCCTAATCCTTCTAGGATCACCGAAAAATTATGAGAAGATTTGGTGTCCTTTATTAAACTTTATCTTCTTACTGCTCAGAATTCCCCTATTCAAATTTTCTTTAATGTTCTAAGCTCCATAGTTGTTATTGATTGTTAGTATTGTTATGTAAAGATCAAGACATTTATCGGTGATTTCCCTTTCCTTTAATTATTATTATGTTCTGCGCTACACCATTCCTCAATTCAATGTTTCTTTGAATTGTAGGATCCACTTTTTCCTAGTTTTCCTAGACTTGTAAATTTCAACCTCTTCTGCTTGCTGCTTGATCTTTTATATGTCATTGAATGACTTTCTATGCTGCTTTGTGCTGAGTTTTTCACCAAACAAAAGGGTTTGTTGTCCTGATGTTTGCTAAAGAAAGTAGGAATTTGAGTCCTTTTTAGTTTTATCTAATCTCCGTTACTCAAAAACAAACTCGTGTCTCATGAGCCTCATGACTAAGGATGGGCCAGTCTGATATGCTCTCATTTTTTAGCAGTTAGATAGATTTCTATTTACACTATAAGTTGTATATTACATGTTGAATAGACTTCCATTTTGCTTGTCTTTGATAAAAAATATTTTGGGAAAGAAATGATAAAGTGAACTCATACTCACATTTTATAGATTACAGATTTACAAGGCATGCCAACCAAGGTTATCAAAATCAAGATCCTGCCTAGGATTAGAAAAAAGGAAGAAATGCTAAATTGTGTGATCCTAATATGAATCATAAATCCTGCCTCAAATACAAATAATATCTAAATATGTGCTTAAATGCACATAAAATAACATATAAAAGAAAATAACCTTTAAATCACTACTAAGGGGGTGTTTGTTTCAAGTCTAGAAATCATATTCCCAGGAATTCATGGATTGCAAATGATTATACCCATGTTTGTTAGAAGGTTGAGAAAAAATTATTCCAAGGCATAAAGTTTCCAAGGATAGAGATGACTTTCATAATTCCCATGGATTTATTCCCAAGTGAGAAGGTGAGAATGTACATTCCCAGAACTAATGCTTGGGTCTCAGCCTCTATGCTGCAGAAATGACAAAGAACAAAGACTGATGAATGAACTCAAATAAAATGGACTAAGAGTGGATTGAGATTGAGAGAGTTTAGTTAGGTGAGAGAGGAAGATGATGCTCGGACTAGGTCATTAACCATTCACTTAAATTGTGTGTTGTGGGTTGCCCAGCTCAACCCATCAACACTGCAGGTTCCTGACTCATGAAAGTTTATAAATTCTTGCATTTTTACATGCTTCCTCAGTGATCCATCTTCAATGCCACCATACTATGTGATCTGAGTGAATGGGAATGGAAGGCAGTATGAAACTCATTGAATTCCAACTGGGATTTTGACAACTTTAATGCCAATATTATCATGATTGATTTTTCCCTGAAGCATTTCTGTTTATAACGATGATGAAACAGCTAATTTGGTTGGAGATTTTATGATAGTTTCTAAGCTAGTTAGAAACTCGTTGGATTGTCTAATTGTGCTTTTGACAGCATTGGTGCTAATATTATCATTTTTTTTCCTTTATGTATTTTTGTTTAAAATGGAACAACTATTTTGGTTGGAGATTTTATGATACTTTCTAAGCAATTTCTTTGCTTATTTTTTCTTTACAGCATGACCAGGTAATTTCTGGGATAGACTGGAGTGCAAGATCAAATAGAATAGTTACTGCATCCCATGATCGGAATTCGTGAGTGCTAGTGTGGTTTCGAACATTGAACTTTTCACCCTTAGTCTGGGTGACTTTTTCCAATTTCTCCTTTATACATTATTGATTACAAATTAAAAAAATTCAATACAAACCATGTATTCTTGCTAGATATGTCTGGAACCTTGAAGGATCAGAATGGGTGCCAACTCTTGTTATCCTTAGGCTAAACCGTGCTGCTCTTTGTGTTCAATGGAGTCCAAAAGGTATGAAGCATGTTGCCATGCCCTAGTTCCTCTTCAATTCTCTTTACATTGGGCAAATAACTATACTGAAAGTTATGATTTGTGCCTGCCTCTAGAATTAAATTAACATATATATGGTGTCCAAGTCATCTAAGAATTCAAAGCAAAAGAGTGTAATCTTTGTTTATTTCCCCACCGTTTCCATCTTGGATAGCACTTAGTGGATGTGTTGGAAGGTGTAACAATGGCTATGAGGCTACCATAAGCACTTAGTAGATGTGTTGGAGGTGTAACAATGGCTATGAGGCTACCATAAGCGAACTCTAGTTAAGCCTTATCATGCTCGTCTGTTGCAATTTTATATTTCGATCATTTTTTTTCTAGCCAAAGTCTTTTAAGTCTTTATTGTAACTGTAATGTAAATATTGGGGGATTTGATCCTCTTCTAGGCGACTTTTGCACTTTTGACCCCCCAAGTTGTAAATGGCCTAAAATTGCAATTTTTAAACTATAGGTGCAAAATCGCTAGATTTTGAAACTTGGGGGGTCAAAAGTGCATTTTAGCCTTGTTATTATTATTATTATTACCTTAAGATTTTGTATTGTTCTAATGCATTGCTGAATTCTGTTTTGATAGAAAACAAGTTTGCAGTGGGAAGTGGAGCCAAAACTGTTTGTATATGCTATTATGAGCAGGAAAACAACTGGTCTGTCATCGTTTCCTTGCACTTTATTCCCCAAGTTTATTTCCATCCTTACAATATGATGGTTGTGCGTGATTTTTGTGTATGCACACTGGATCCACCATAAATCTTCCTTTAATCATAGTTTGAGTCTTGACTATATTGAAGTGTGTCATTTATACAGAAGTATATCGTTCAAATAATCTAATATATGTAGGGTAATTTGTATTTGTTTGCAAGACATCTAATGCCAGCTAAACTAATCTTTTATTAGTGGAATAGCTGTTAGCATGCTCCTAAATGTTGACCTTGATAATACTCAACCATTCAAGTTCATGAGTTATAGCAGACAAAAGTAATTATTTTTCAGAAAAAAATAAACTAAGTGGCTAGAATTCAACATTGAGGACCTTTTCCTACACTATCAAAAAAATGGTTTTATCAGATTTAAGGAAAATCAAAATATAATTTTCTTATACAATGTTACTATTTTTTATCAAGTTTAAGTATCGGCATTTTGATCATGTTAAGAATATGGCCAAAGAAAATAGAGATGAGAGATTGATGAAGAATCTGATGAACCATTGTAATGAGAAACTGGTGGATCATTTGGATGACCAGATACTTTTGAAAATATTAACAATAGCGTCAATCATTATAGCAATACATATGCTTTCTTTGTTGACATTGATTTCAATTGGCTTATGAGTTATGTCATTAATTGTTTGTGGCTTTTCACTTTAGTCATTTGTTCATTTGAAACTTGTGTTTTTTCAAGATTTGTTATGCTACAATTTAGATCATTTGAGACTTATGTTGATTTAATTAAGACTTGTTATGTGTAGTTAATTTTCCATTACATATCTCAGACATTATTTTGGCATGTGAAAATTTTCTTTTTCTTTATGAGTTATGGCAGATCCATGGATTCAATTGTACCCAACCTGTTGAGTGGGTTGGGTTGGACTAAGTAGATGAAAACATATTTACCTATCTTGGACCAGCCCAATTTACTGCTTTGATGAGCAGATTGGGTCCAAAATTTCCTTTACTCAACTTAACCCATAGACACCTCTAGTTGATATAAATAGAATACAAATTTAAAACTTCAAAATAACTCATTGGCTTTTATTTAATTGTTTGTTTTATTAATTTGTATTACCTCTGCAGGTGGGTTAGCAAACTTATCAGGAAAAGACATGATTCTTCAGTGACAAGTGTGTCATGGCATCCCAATAATGTTAGTATTCTAACTCATTTATATATAATTTTTCTATAGATTCAGAGTGTTTCTTTCTTGTTTCCTGGAGTAGCTTGTTTCATATATTATGTCAGCTCATAGGATGCACTTGCTTGGTGTGTTGAAAATTCTCTGATGATTGATACTCCCACCGTTTCACAATGAAAATCACTTTAGCAAAAAAAATAATTGTCTCAAAATGAATGTCATTTTCAATTTTCTATGTAACATTAATTATTTTTTCCCAATTGTACCATCTAATTAATACTATGTACACTATTTCCAAAGCATTGTATTTCACTTTGCATTTATGATAGTGAGAAACATACCAATTGTTAATATGGATAATTTGGTAAAATTATTATTCTCTTTCTTTTATTTATTATCATTTCTTAATTCTTAATATGTGTGCAATGAGTAAAAGTGACACTCATTGTGAGACAAAAGAGTAAAATTTCTTTATCGATAGTAAAGAATGAATGTTTCAGTACCTGGAGTTAGGTTTTATTGTGATTTCTCTCTACCCTCGATATTTTAGAGTAACTTTTAATATATGCTCATTATTTTAGAATAGAATCTTTATTCCTTAATTTTCTTTTTTTGCTTGACAATGTTTGGTCTGTTCAATTATTTTAGTTTCAGGATCAAATGTTACATGCTACTAACCTTTGCCCCTAAATATAAATATAGCCCCATTTCGAATTACTACATACATTTATTATTTTTTTCCAACTATACCCTTAATTATACTACTAAGTGTCTTAGAAAATGACAAGCCAAAATTAAACATATATACATACAAACACTTATATATGAAATTAACTACCTTATTTTCTTAATATATGCGAAAAATGTTAAATTTGCTTATAAATAGGGACAAAGGTAGTATAGTTTCTTTAAAATATATTTGTTTGATGATGTATAAAAAACTTTTCGCCACATTGTTTTAATTTTTTTTAATGCAGATTCTTCTTGCGACAACATCCACAGATGGGAAATGCCGAGTATTTTCCACCTTTATAAAAGGTGTAGATGCAAAGTATGATAATAGCAACTCTGAACGTGGTTGACTTGTTCTCTTCATTTTTAAAATAATGTTATGTTATTGAGGTTTGCATGTCGAATTGGCACAGGGATTCAAAGAAGGGTACTTCATCTGATTTGAAATTTGGAGAGGTTCAATTTTAACTCATATCCTTATATGAATTCTTGATTTGTTTCTACACTTGAGTACATATTGAAAGAAAAGTGAAAAGGGATATTGAAATACCTGTTGGATTTTAGTAGCTTCTGCTTATATAGTATTGTTTTTCTTTTGTACAACAGTTGATTGTTCAGCTTGATCTCTCGTCGTCTTGGACATTCGGAGTCAAGTGGTCACCAAGTGGCAATACTCTAGCTTATGTAGGTAAGAAAATTATCTCCTCTGGCTGGTTTTATTCAGCTGAAACTATGGGTTCCAGCTATATGTCTCTTTTATTTATTTTCTACTATCTTAAGTCAACAGTTCATGTTTGCGTAAAGTTAGTTTCCATTGAGGTTTAGCTGTCATCTATATGTTTATTATAAGAGTAATATTAAAGGTAAAAATGTATTGGTACTATTTGGCTTTCATGGTGCACAATTTTATTCATTTATATTCACCCAATTGCATTTTTTGTAAACAAAAAATGGGGGTCAGATTTCTGAAAAAAACGTGGTAACGTTTGGAAACATTGCATATTGTTTGGTCTGTTTGAGGTTTTCTTGTGATTAACTGTATTTGTTGCTATTATACAGGTCATAATTCTATGATATATTTTGTTGATGATGTTGGTCCTTCTCCATTGGCCCAGAATGTTGTGTTCCGTGATTTGCCTCTCCGTGATGTGGGTCAGCATCCACTCTTTCTAACCATTTAGTTTCTTATGATCTTCTTTTCGAATAATTTACTGATTTTCTGGAACTGGTGGATCACTGTATGACTTGGTTTCAGGTATTATTTGTTTCTGAGAAAACAGTAATAGGTGTGGGATTTGATTGTAATCCAATGGTTTTCGCTGCAGATGAAAGAGGAGTTTGGTATGTGAAAATTCAGATATTTGTGTTTCTAAGGTTGGATGCCCAGTCAATGCGGCTGGGCCAACTGATTGAAATCCTTCATAGAAATAAACATTATCATGGTTTCTCATCTCTATATAATGTTGCCTTGAATTCTCTTTCCAGATGGAAGAGGAGTGAGTATTTTGGTTCTGTATTCATTTTCCTTCTCTTTTGATGTGTTTTTTCCTGTAGGGGTTTTATCAGATATCTTGGGGAGCGGAAGACAGTATCATCAGGATCAACATATGGTTCACAGGTATCTACATTTTAAAGGACTCTCCAATATACAGCTATGAGACACTCGGAACTCCAATTGGAAATCAATTTCATTAATCCTATGAATGTCTAACGTGGGAAAACTGAAGTTGTGACAAGAGACTATATATAGACAGAATTCCTGATCCTCTTATTATTTAAATAGACTTGAGAATAGGAGAGAATATGGAGGAATATCACGTGTTGCCTTGCCTGGCTAACTATTTGAGTAGACTTTCTTTAATCTGTGTCTTTATTTTACTTTGTTTGATGTCTTGCTTTTGTTAGTAATCGAAGTTCATATTTATTGTAAGAGTTTAATAATTTTGTACTTGTAATGTAAAAATGTTTTACCCGTGTCATTCATATTTTTCCGTAGTGTCATGCCATGCTGTTATGTCCTAAAGTAACTATACAATACAGTGACATATACTTAAATGTTTGTGTAAAAAAATTTTAGTGCCAATGCATAGTAATTAAATTCTTATTGTCATATGATTTTGACATGGAAACTAGATCCAAATCTTAGTTTATGAGTTGTTATTAGTTATAGCCATTTCTGCTATGCATATCATATATCTCTTTATGGTGTTAGCTTGAGGTTTACTCTCTTTATGCCTTTTACCAAATTCTGTCTTTAACCAGTTCTCTGAAGCATTTGGGAAGTTTTATGGCCAATCCAAGCATGGTGCGAGCAACGATGCTGTTGAAACTTCAAAAACACGTGGAGCAGTTCATGATAACTGTATAAAGTATATATCTCCCTTTAGATCTCGTACTTTTTCCAACCATAGTTGGTTACATTATATATGTTTTTAGTAAAAGCTTAGTTTTTTAAGTTGTACAATGTGGTTGCTCTTTTTCCCTTTTGTTCATTTTATTTGACATCCACCAGCCAACATCACAATGAATGAATCAGGAAAACTTATGTCCATATATAAACTGTTAATGACTGATGTGTTTTTGGGATTGTAGTTCTATCATTCCTCTTGGGCAGCATGGAATATTGACAAGGCGTTTTAGCACATCAGGTTAGTCTAAGGAAGATGGTTATCTGAAATTATCTTAGTTTTTTTGCTTGATTTTGCCACTTTTGGCTAATGATACTCCTTGAAACTACAGGGTTGGATGGAAGAATTGTTTTATGGGATTTGGAAAATGAGCAGGACCTACTGGAATTGTAAGCTCATTAGTAAATTGTCCCATCTTCTGGGTAAAAAAGTCTCTAAACAATATTGTCGCATGTAGCATTATAATATCTTGTAGATTAATTTGGTTGTGAGCAGTTGAAGTTATCATCTAAAATCATTGTGATCAAGGCTTGAAAGTGTTCATAAAATTTTACCTGTATGATAACTGTTTCCTTTTCTATATATTTTGGCTGTTGTGTATTTCCCTGCAATGAATCACTGGAAAATATTTAACCAATGGTAATCCTAGAAATGGAATATCGGTTTCATATTTACACACTAAAATGTATCAAAGTTTAGCTGCGAGGGGACTTGTTTGACTATGCAGATGCATGCTGATTAAACCATGTATATTATGGCAATAGTATGTTGTTTCTGGGGCTTTATAGTTTAGAAATCCTCGTCAAACTTAATGCATATTGTAAATTACTCGGCAATGTTAATACCAATTCTATGCTGCAGATTTGAAATTTTCTGCAGACTAAGATATACGAGACTCATCTAGCGATTCTATTTTATAGTAAGACAATAATGTGTTCCCACAAATATATAGTTTTATACATGGTTGATTTTATAGAATTATAATTCCAATAATTGAGCAATAAAATTAAGTTAAAAAAAAACACGTAATTTACTTTAAAACATGTCTAGGCAAATTGAAGAAATAGTGTTCTAATTAACACCACTTTGTGGCCAAGTAACATCTTGAGACTTCTATAAAATAAAATAAAACATCTTTTGAAAAATAGTGTTCCAATTAAAGCAAAACGGTGATTCCGCGCTAACTGGTTTGTGAGATATTTGAAACAAATTGATTTCATTGTCACCACAGAATACACAAAAACAGAGTAATCACCATTGCAGTGTGTCTGAGTTTTCATATCAATAAATTCCGGTGTAATGCAAACTTATGATGGGTTCAGTATATTGTTCATTTTATATATTTTTTTTTAACTATTCAGTGCTTGTGAAAAAATTTCGGCAAACCTAAATTCGATTGAGAGGTGAAAGCGAAGTGTGATTAATGATTGTTCAACCTAATATTTGAATTTGAGTTATTCAAAACAATTTATAAGTTATTACTCAAGTGTTACTACTCTAAACTCAAATGCAAGTAAAAATACAATATATTTGGTGGACCAAAGTATAAGCAAAATTGAACTAACTTTACTCTGTTTAATATTATTATTCTTAAAATATTATTCAGTACATTAAGTTTTCGTACAAAAATTAAATGAAAAACATATGTAATTTAGGAAACATAATTAGTATTTAATTAAATCAAAAAGTTAAATGAAGATGATCATTATTCTTAATCTACGTGTAATTTGTTACTATTTATTTATAATTGAGGCACTAAGTATAATCAACCATTTATTTAAACTGGATTAACAAGTTGTCGCATTTTTATAGTAAATGGTGAAGTGTACTGTTAGTGAAGGGTTATAACTTTTAATGAAGATTAGTTAATTCATATGACATGGCGGAAAAAATTATTTCTGAAAAAACTAATAAAGCTATAGTGAAAAACTACAAAACTTTTACAGAGCACCATAATAGCCAGAGCAGAATAATTACCAAAAGACTCCACAATTTAAAAATCTAAGACATGACAAAAGCAAAGGAAAGTCCATTGTTAATTTCACCAAACCACAATTAATTAGTTGTAACAGTTTAATCAACTACCATGGAACCGACCTTAGCTCAGTTGGTAGAGCGGAGGACTGTAGTTGGTTAATTTCCAAATAGCCATCCTTAGGTCGCTGGTTCGAATCCGGCAGGTCGGACTTCCTTTTTTTATTTATTATTTTGTCATTATTATTATAATAATAATAATTAGTGAGTGACAATTGGATAATTCATTCATATAGAAAGATATAATTCATTCAACTTTTTCTTAAAATCCAATGAATTATATATTTTTTTTATAAAAAACAGTTTTTATTCATATAAAAAAAGATTAAATAAGTTTTAGTACCCATTAAATTTTAAAATTTTTGTTAGTCTTTACAAAAAATTATTTATCTTCAGTCCCCAAAAAATTTATCAGTTTTGTTTTTTATCTATATTTTTTAGTCAACTTATATTTATCATTTTAATTTTTGAATTTCTTTTGTCATACATGTTTATAACATTATAAGAGTTTTTCTCACAAAAATTTAGAATTTTTAAAAATAAATGAATTAAATCTGAGTTTTTAAATGTTAAAAGTTAAAAAATTCATATTTAATTGCTCATTTATAAAATAATCTCAATTTTTTGTCAGAAATATTCTTATAATGTTATAAATATGTGTGGAAAAAAAACCTTTTAAAAATTTAAATGATAAATATTAGTTGACTTGAAAATCTAGGCAAAAAACAAAACTGATTAATTTTTTAGGACTAAAGATGAAAATATTTCTTATAGATTCTAAAACAAAATAATGAAGAAAAAAAAATCATTCAAAAATTTGAATGATAAACATGAGTTGACTTAAAAATAGGGAGAAAAAACAAAACCGATAAATTTTTTAAGAACTAAAGATGAAAATATTTTTTATAGAAGCTAAAATAACATAATGAAACTTTGTAGGGACTGAACATTTATTTTTAAAAATGAATATCCAAAAAATTATTAAGTGGATTTGATTGATATCTATCCACCAAAAGTGATGATGAATGGATTGAGTGGTTTTTATTTTTAATAGATTGATTTGATTAGATTTAAAAAAAAAAAATTAATGAATTGCAAATAGATTAATGAATTATTTTGATCCATCTATTATAATTCATATTCATTCAACTCATCAATTTTACCACATCTACATTCAACCCGTTCTAACCATAAATGTTTAAATCAAGTTTGCCCTAATACAAAGAAAATAGAGGCATAAATGAAGGACAAGACACGAACAAAGTTCAAATAAAGATCGAATCTGAGTTGATCCTTGGATTATCATCTTGTCCCAAATGCTCTAAAGTATAGGTACTCTCTAAAGTATAGGGACTCGTAAATCTGTGAAGTACTTGTATTTGGTATGTACCCAGTTCTGTACACGTTTGGTACTCCATTTTCTCATTAATTTGTTGCAAGTGAAATTTTTCGTTTTATCATATAATAATATAACATTATTTGTGTATTTTAGTTTCTTTAGTTGTTGTAACCAAACACAACTTTTAACTTACTAGATTTTTATTGTGATCTTTTTACTGTGAATTGAAGAATTTAGCTATTTCATATTATATTATGGAACAAAATTCAAGTTTTTGACGTACTTGTACCTTCATATTTTTTAAATTATCGTATTCTCGTACCAATACTCATATCATAATTGGTACTGTATATTGGATTTATTTGGTGACAATTATTGCAAGACTTTAACAATGAAGTTCCTCATGAAGATTGTATATAACAAATTTCAAAGCATGTTGTTACATTAGCCTTTAGGTTCGATTCGCCTCCACCAATCGGATGCAAATGGGATGAACAGTGAATTATTTTTAGGGTACTTTAAAAAACCTTGATATGATTTGCACTAACACACCAAGAGTATATTTCAATAGTATGTTACAAAATAATGTTTCTTACACTTCACCAATGTATTAGAGAAGAATATGATGACTTAGAAAATATTTCTGATCCGGTCATTTTTTTTCGACGTTGTAACCCAATAAATTTATAGACGTATTGTTTGTGTAATGATTATTGAATTACACTTAATTCTAATATATTTAATTACACTTAATTCTAATATATTTAATTATACGGGATCAACTCACTTAAAAGTTAATATATTTAATTAATTATAATATTTTATGTTATCGACGAGTCACTTCGTTAAGAGTGGAGTGCGATGGGAAGTTCAACCCACATATCTAAGTTAGTTCGTCCCATTATCGTGTGTGCTTGTGTGCATGTGTGTGTACACTGATATAGTATTTCACTGCTCAGTATAAATGTTTACATAAATTTAAAACTGTTTGATTTGCTACTGAGGTATGTCAACATTAATTATATCACCTATCCATAAACTATATATATTTGACTATAACACCGATTGTTAGAACTTTAATAGATACTCGTTGATACAAGTCATGACACATTTACATAATATAGGAATATATAAAGAACGTTTACATACCTTAAGATTCATGAAAATATAATTTGTATATGAGTAGTTAATTATCTTTATTGTCGTCTAATATTTTCAACATTATCAATATGTTAACCATCTAATCTAATGAGACAACTATTAATAGTAAAATGGTTGAGAGCATAGACTTATCATTGAGCTTAAAACAATAATGCAACTCATCACACTATTCAAAAATAAAATTCAACACACTTAATCAATTAATTAATGTTTAATAATAATAAATCATAATTTATATTAAGCTTAAATATACTTATAGTCTTTTATCTTTTGTCAAATATTTATTTTGGCTCTTTATTTTTTTTTCTTTTTCTCCCTTTATCTTTTATAAATAATGAATGTTAGTTTTTTTCATCAAAGTCCTTTTAAACAATTGTACGATTATTGTCACGAACCGTTGAGATATAATTAATTATAAAGTTAAGTGTGCAAATTTAAGAATTTATATCTATTTTAAAGCATACAATTGCAATGAAAGTTTTTTCAAGTGCAAACCTATTATTAAGTTAAAATTGATATTTTTTTTTAAAAGAATATTATTGTTGACACATATTAGCAATTGTTAGAGGAGATTTCA
>JBBPBT010000183.1:1633082-1648232 GCA_037974875.1 Cicer bijugum
AATCACAATAAAATTTTAGAAAATACAAGTTATAAATGCCAATTTATTAGAGGTTTTAAAAAAACATTTATTTTAATTTTTTTTCAAAAACACTAAAATTTAAAAAAAAGAAATTGAACTTTTTTGTTAAAAAAAAATAAAAATTGTTATTTAGAACTTAACTTCGTTAAGGAAGTAAACGTTTAAAATAGTGACTTATAACTATAATTTTCTTAATAGGAATATTGTGATATTTTTTTTTAAAGAAGGGTTATTTAAATAAAAAACCCCTATGATAAGATGTTATTATAAATTTTATTGTAATTGTGATAAGAATAAAAATATCTCATTTATAAAAGATAAAAAATAAAAATAAATATTAAATAAAAAATAAAAAACCAATTATATTTAATACTTAAAACTTTTGTCAAATTATATACTCAAATTTCACTGTATTATTTCAATAAATTTATTTTTTATTTTTTTGGTTAAATGATTTATTAACATGTTCTCTTAACAGATTTGTTTTTAAATGAGCCAAAGCGTATCTTCATTGGTACCGCGGTTTTCACCCCTTCCTACATCTAACCCAACACCTTAAGGCGCATGTTAGCATATATATATATATTCATCTCCTGAAAAGAACAGAGCGCGTGATATCACGCGCGTCAATTGTTCACCCCTTGCAACCATAGAAAACACACTCTCCATCTCCATCGTCTCTTCGATTCCCCGACGTTGCTGTCCCTTTTTCCCGATCCACTTTCGTTTCGACCTAATTCGTAAGCACTTCGAAAATCACATCTATCTTTATCTTTTTTAATTTAATTTAGCTCAGTTTTTAATCAATTGAATGACCCTTGATCACTTATTTATTTATCAATTTATTTATCAATTTCGATTCTTTAAATTCAATTTTGAACTTTTGGTTTTTGAAAATAACCCATTTTATATTTTTTAATAATTGGGGATTCATGAGAAATACTTTAATTTTGTTATAGTTGTTTTTTAAATAGCCTAAATTTCTGCAACCCGAAGAACTTTATTGATCTTCTGTTATTAATGTTATGAATTTTCGAATTTAATAGTTCAATTTTCACTTTGGAGAGATAAAAGTTATTTTGAAGACTTCAAATTTATTTTGGTATGTTTCTTCTTTTCAACAAGAATTGATTTTGCATCTAAGATTAATTCTAAATTGAAGTTAAAAAATTTAGCTTTTTGCATTTAAATGTCAGTGAAACTTATTTTTCAACTCACTTTCATATAAATGTATCAAAAAATAAAACATTTTAGCTTAAAATCACTTTTAACTGAAATCAATTTATTCAAAATCAATTTTTGCCACAATTTTTTTTTGCAATGTCAAGCATGAATTCATTAAAATCTCTATTGGTTCTTGTAGTCAATTAAGCAATGGTAGTATATTCATATCAATTATGATGGTCTTGATTCTTTCAGGCTTAGCTTAGTGAGAAACAGAAAATTCAAAGTTTATTATGTTTGTTTTCTTTTCTTTTCTTGGTCAGTTACTTATTTTGTGAAATGTCATCAGTGTTATTATGATGAGAACGGATCCATTGTCGCCGAGAAAGAAGCTGTCTCTGGTTGATCTTTGTGTTCAAAAAGCTATAGATAATGTAAGATATCTTGGAAATGTTGGTCCTGTCGATCATCATCTGCTTGAGCGAATCTTGCCGCACTGTACACTTGACCAGTTAATGCACGTGGAGAAAGCCAGCGAAGTAAGACGGGTTTTGTTGTTTTTCTTAACTATGAATAAAGTTGGAACAAGTTAAAATGATCGTATAATTTGGTTGATGTATTTTTGCAGGGGACTGATTTGAGCCCGGTAACTGATAAATTGTGGAAAAAGTTTTTTGAAAAGCAGTTTGGTTCAAATTGCACAAACGAAGTAATTAAAAGGATGAGAGAAAAGAAAGTGTCATTCAAATGGTTGCAATTGTATGAGGTAAGATTTTACTTTAGAACTAATAGAATTATTCAATGTAACTGTTCTTTCTTTCTTTCATTTAACATTCAAAAGAAACCAATTGTTAGTTTTACTAACTATGTAACTTCCTTACCGGCGGTTGGAATTAAGCAAATATATGATTAGTATTAGCTGTTGCTTATTCTTAGGTGATTATCAGTTCTGATAAACTCTAATTATGGAATGATTTCATCTTCTTCTAGATACAATGCAATGTAATAGTATAAGTGTAGACCGATTTGGCGCTGTTTTTGCTCTAACTCCCTTCTAATTCTATATGCACAGGCTAAAGTAAAGGAAATGGCTCAGGTTGAGAATGAAGCACTTGATCGAATCAAGCAACGTTACAAGAAAGAAGATGCAAGTATGAACTAACCTCCTTTTTTCTTTCTCCCTGTTGGGTGGTGTTTGTTACTTTGTTTTTGTTGATCTGTTTAATGCTAATGACTTTTCTTCTACCTTCTTTTTCTTTCTAAAAACTATGCTTGTGTAATACAAAAAAATGGTAGTTAACTAAGAATTTCTGGTTTGATTTGTTGAACATTGCATTTTACACCGGATCACTTAGTAATTCATATGTATTTGTATTTCTTACCATCTTGCTTAGTTTAAATAGTTACAAATGATTGTTCAAGTCAGGATTTGAACTCGGGTCTTCCCGATATATTCTTCTTTAATTGAAGCTTATAAACCATTTGAATCCAACCACTTGGTTTGTTACAAAGTATTATGACTATGCAGGAAAGCAGAGTAGGCAAGTAAGGATATGCACCAAAGTTCCACCTTCAAGTAAAAAAAGATTTTGGGGAGGTAATTTTTCTATTGCTTTATGTTTGTTTCCCTCTACTTCACTCTGATACTGCACTTTATATATAGGTTACATTTTGAATTTGATCAAGTTGTAGATTTCATTTGTTAGTTGTTCATCTTTGAGGATCTTTTGTAGATAACGGACCTGGATACAATGTGTCAAATTTGAAGAGCAACATAATGAAGAAGTCAAAGATAGATTTTCTTAAGAGGTAACCTTTCTTTTTTATGATTATTTGATGCTTCCAAGTATTTCAAGTCCATACAAGTTTTTCATCTAGTTAAATAAATAAGGGTAAATTTTTCTTTCAATAACTTTGTTCATTGATTGGAAACATTTGCTTTAAATTTTGCAAAATACTATTTATAAACTTTCCTCTATCACCTAATGATAGTACATAAAATGTATAATATTTTTTTGAAAAGAATCAGAAATCATTTTATTATGAAGCATACTAGAACTTTGTTTGTTCATGCATCTTGAATTTATATGCTCAAGCTCAACCGAATTTTGACTTAAATTTTATTGATTTGTTTCTTCTATATTTCTTGCAGTCGTGAGGTAAAAAATATTGCAGCAATGAACAAAAATTCTATCCAGAGGAGTAGTAGGTACATATAATTATCATTGTTTGGTAGAAACTATTTCTTAGTGAAAAACTTCTGGTTTTTTCGTCTTCTCTCTTTCTATTTTCCTTGAAAATTCTCATGATGTTGCTCCATGTATTTCAGTTCATCAAGCATGATGAAACCTGGAAGTATGTCTGGAATTGGTTCATCTTCCAAAGATCCCAAATCTACCAAAAGGATATTTTAGGTGCAGACTATGAGTCTGCACGATAGCAATGCTATGTATCATTATTTGCTTTTTAATTGTGATGATAGTTACATTTATGTTAATAAAAGAAAATGTATTATCATATTTGCTTCTACTATTGACTTGACTTTTATGTGTTAATGTATTACTGCATAGATAGCATCAAATTACGCATTACAATTGTTGTAATCTGTTGGTTTCGTTATATATAAATGCAATTATTGTTCATTTTCTGATGGGAGACTAGATATTAGGCCTTGGCCCAATAGATAGCATCAAATTATGCATTAAAAGAGAGGGAAGGGTAATTAGAAAAGGGAAGATATTGTTAGGTAGTTAGGAGAGTCTGGATATGGAATTTGAAAGTACCAAGTCTACTCTAGAGTGTACCAAGCTCGATCTTACAACCATTGCATTGGGTCAAAATGTTTGGTTATGTGGATGTCATTTTGAAATCGCGATATTCATCATTACCATCATTTAATGCAAATACTTATCCTTAAAATTTGTATTATTGATGAGGAATTGCTTCAAGAGGCTACAATATAAAAGACATGAACAATTAAAGTTGTTAATTATTAGTCACGCTCGAAATTTACCGATCTTCAAATTGGTCATGCTTTTGCATATTGCCCTAATTTTTAGAAATAACTCACAAGTGTTATACAAAGTGATTGAAATAATCTAGTAAGACATTCCAAACTTAAACAACTAATTGGGTGTTCTTTTAGCTAATGTGCCCTTGGAAATTCAGGTATGGTTTCTAGTCTCACATTGATTAAGTATAGAGGGAGGACAAATAATGTTCATAATGAGATGAATGAGTTAAGAAAAGTTAAGGATCTCTTTTAAGAATATTTTTAGTTTTTATTTTTTACAATCAATGTTTAATTTTAAATTACTAATAAGATGAAAAACTATGATGAATATCACAATTTCAAAATAATAAAGGCAATACAAAAGACAAACTTAAAAGAATGAATTCATAGAAATAATACAAACAGTGTTTTGACTTTTCCAAAAATTTTGAAAAATGTGAAGACTTTTTTTAAAAATTGTAAGAGATAATGATTGTAGAAATATTTGATCAATATTCTATAATGCTTATTTGTGAATGTGAAATAAAAATAATAAACGTAAATGAGCTCTAAAAATACATATAGATCTATAAGTGGTAATACTTTTTCTAATAAAACAATATCAATTCTTTTAAAATATTAATCCCATACATAAATCAATTTTTAACCTAAACTCTTTCAAAATTTCACGCAACCTTAACTCTTCCAAGATCAATTCTCTTAACATTAAAATTTTAAAATAACCTTTGGTAAACAATTAGGAAAAAGCAGTAAAATTTGCATCCATAGTCCTGCAAATAACTTCATAATTGATAGAGAGAGTTGCAAACTTTAGTTAGATTGTAGTTACCAAAGGCCAAACCCAAGTGCCAGAAATCATCAAAACAACACAACTTTTGCAACTCTTCAATTCTCATCCCATTCACACGCTTCCTTCAACAAACTTTGGTGGAAATTTAAGGCTTATTCATTCATCAAAATATGTTTTGAACTTGTGATTAATGCATTGACCAGAAAATTTTCTGTATTAAATATTACTCAATTGCATAATATTTCATCAAATCAGAATTGCAGTGTTCTGAGCATAGGTCATGAACCCTATGGGTCACGTGATGACAATTCCAACCATATTGTCCACCAATAAAGAAAATACAAAGTTAGCTTCTATATGAACCCAACTCCTTCTATTAGACTCAGCTCCCGTTAGTATATGAGTTAATTATATAACCAAATTAAATTAAATTATTTTCATATATGTTAAGAACCACAAAACACAGCCAAAAACAAACTACAACTCATACAAAATCGAAAATAGTGAGTGAAATCAACATACAAGAAGTTCTAAACAAAACAAAAACCACCACTATTGAAAAGTATAATAAAACTCTGACCAAAATTCAAGAGGTGAGTTAACGTCTTTAAGAATTTGCAAATGATTATCGTGATGTTGCTTAAAAGATCATGTTATAGCGAGATGTATATATAAAAAATAATGTTACAGTGAGATTTCTATATCAACACCAACAGGACCAAACATATAAAATAAGAAAGGAGAAAAAGAAATTACAAATGAAATGACTTTTATTTTAGAATATTCTTTCAAAATAATTAGATTTTAATAATTATTTATTCACATATGCCTACTTAGGTCTTATTATTTCTTGCCTTTTATGCCTCTTGGCTAAAGTGGTTTTTTTATTCATCTTCTAATATTTATTTAAAATGTGGAAAGGATATTATCTGATTAGAATTGTAGAGCACAAAAAGCATCCACCCTTGGCTAATGCCCTATATAAGGCTTGTTTGTTGTACATTTAAAGAAAAGGTTAATGAATGAATTTGTTATTCAAATATCGACATGTACTTATGTAACAAACCAAGAAATAAATTTTCACGATCCAAATGTTATTTTAATAAATAAACCAAAATCATATCAAAATATATATAAATAAATGGTAAATAAATAAACCAAAATCACCAAGTCGCTTTTTTCTTTCAACCTATTTACTCTAATATGTTGTCATGTATATCTTTTCGGTGGACAAACGGAAGCATTTTCATGATATAATAAACTAAATATTATTTAATATTTATAGGTACAATAGCAGTTAAAATCAAAATTAAGGGTACAAAACAAGATAAGAACATAAGAATCTCATGATTCCGAATGATTCAATTGGCCATTTTCAGTGATCGCATCCAAGTTCCAGCCTCTGGGAAAAAAAGGAGAAAAACTAATTTAACACCAAAACTAGATGAAATCAGCCAAGAAAAACAAAATTTACACAGCTGACTCACCTTTCTGCAGCTTCTCTTCTTAGTTCATTTAGGCGAGTTTCGACGGAATCACACGCAGCACTGATGTCTATATTTTTCTGACAGAGCTCATTCCATTGCATGGACAAAGCATTAAGCTCATAGGCAGTATTTTGCTGAAACAGTTAAAAAGTTATTTTAAGTAAACTTGAAAAATATTTTAACAAATAACAGAGACAAGGGAGGACAGGGAATTCATATTCACCTGATGATATTTCCTTTCACGATTTACTTTTTCAATCTTTTCATTTTGTTCCTGAGCTAATTTTTGCATTCTGAAAATAGATAACACAACTATAACCAATGCCATACATAAAGTGAACTGTGCAGACAAGGAATAGGAGTTACAGAGCTTAAGAACATCGTTTTGATCTATTACTATGGTATGTAAGATCAAAGTGTGTGAGAGCATAAGAGATCCACAAAGCAAAATTTGACCATTCAATCTTACATTGATGGTTTCGATTGGACAAAATCTTAATCATCTATGTAATATCAAATATTGAAGATTAACTCTACACTACACAAACATAAATAAATATATATAAGATGCAAACTAAAGAACTCACAGGTCTAAACCAAACTGGGTGAACAAAAATGATGTCACTTTGTCATATCAAGTTACAATGATACATATGTGACAGAACAGAACAATAGTTCCTCGATTAAAATGAATGAAAGAAAAATGATAGAAAGCTATGAAACACAGCCCTTAAAATTAGTCATTTATCAAACAAATATTCCCCTTAGAACAATTAATATTAACTATTGTTAGAGAATAATATCACAGGCATTAGATGTACAAGGTCGTAAGTTATGTGAAGCACTGAACAAAGAAATGATCTAAACAAGAGATTTACAGAATCTGGTAAAAGTTTCTTTAGTGAAACACTCCAAAAAGCCTTAGGTAATCATACCACTATGAGGAAAGCCAAGTCAGATCTGAATACCAGCTAATTAGAAACTAAAGAGAAAATGCCTCGAGCACATCTGAGGCTGTCGACCTCATGTATCATATTTACTATGAGACATTCTTTATCCACATAGTTGCTTTCAAGAACCAATTCAATGAAAAAGCTTAAGCTGTTTGCCCTAGGGAAAAGATTTAACATAGAAAGGAAGAGTATTCTCCGTATGAGTCAGTCATACAGAACCAAGGCAGGTCTGTAAGAATGTTAATTTGCACAAGCACATGCAGACAGTCAAGAAAATAGATTGAACCCACATGGGTAACAAATGTAGAATTCATCAGTTTATTAACAAACAAATGAACCTAATCTGACCCACAATAATTCAATTAACAAACCTTGTCAAGTATACTTCCAATCGTCGATTGTGCTGCTTCCAGGCATCAGGACCATATTTCAATAACAACTCCAAATTTTCCATCCTGCAGATTAACTGGTTAAACGAATGTAAACAACTTTCTGACAATCTGAATCTTAAAACGTTTATTAGAAACATTTCATGCTGCATGATAGACCCAACTAAGAGTAGAGATAACATAATATGCCCACTACAAAGGGTCAAACACAATCAAAACACTACTTAAAAATATGATGAATATAATGTCAACTACACCACTTCTATGCCTTTATAAACCTGTGGCTTAAACCATCCATACATTCCATGCTTGTGGTGTTTCTACATCAACTCAACAATTGACTTTTAGTATTAGCAAGTCATAAATAATCATATCATATTCCCTCGTTTGACAATGAATCAGTTTGGATAAATTTCTTCACAGGCAGTTTTGGGAAAAGAAACATCAAAATAATCTCAAAATAGGTATGAGTTTCATAAACAGCGACAAAACTGCACCAGGGGTCCTATTATCTCAAAATAGCACAACAATTCCAAAATAAAGACATATTGACAATTACGTTTCAAACGAATACCAAAATTAGGTAATTTTAATACGGTTTTTGCTGACATTTAGAAAGATAAATGACCATTTTGATAATAAATAAATCAATGACCTATTTGAAACATTATATTAAGTTAAAGAACCACTGATGAAGTTTTGCCTACAAACAATAGTTTCTGCGATAATAATCTCAATTTCGCGTAAATTCTCATATTTAATAAGCTTATAATAAGGACTTCATAAAAATAATAAGAAACGAACTTTTTTTTCTTTCCAAATTAACAAGTTGAATAAGTTAGATACTAATCAGATAAGGAGCAATGTCATGTGAACACTGTAGCACCAACACTTATGATCGAAGGTGTGTCATGTGTCCAACATGTGTTGTTGGACACTCATACCACACCACACCGACACATAGATTACATTCAATAAATCATTTTCTCAAATGATTACCGGTGCCAATGTGTCGGTGTCTCCTTGTTAGTATCATATCAAGTGAAAGTTGAGTGAAATGATAAAAGCACATAGATAGACAATTTAACACTGCAATGTTACACAACACACCTCATGGTTTGATATTGAAGTAGTCGTTGAGCTCTTTGAAGAGCTTGTTTCCAAGCAGTTTCATCGTTCCTTTTATTCATTGCTGGAATTTCTAATTCATATCTTGACCTGTCAAGTGAAACTGGAGGCCTACCAGCTCTTACACGTTCATACTCTCTACCAATCATAGGGTAGTCCTGTAATTTCACACATACTCAAAAATGAAAACAAAAACCCTATCAATGCGATAGTGAAGAAAAGAAAAGAAGAAAGGTTACCTCGAAATTGAAAGTGGGAAGAGGAGGGAAATCTTTGAGGAAATCAGCGGGTTTTTTGGAGCTGCGGCGCATCTCTTCCTCGACGAGACGGTCGACTTCGATCTTGACCCTAGGATTACTGTAGTCGTCGTCGATGTAAGGTAATGCGTCGATGATTTCGGGGTCGGAATTGCTTGACCTACCGTATGACGGTGGAGCCTCCAGCATCAGAACATCCATGGTTAGTTGGTTGCTGTAGAGAGAGAAAGAGAGAGGTTTTACTTTGCTAGACGGTTCCGGCAAACGAGAAGGTTTGAACTATAGACAGTTCCGGCAAACGAGAAGGTGAAAGTGTGTCTTGGGCTTTTTTACCAACTGCGTCCATTAGGCCCAAACCCAACAATTGAGTATTGCCTTTTGTACCCCCAATTAGACTTCTACCCCCCATTTTCATAAAAATCTAAATTTAACCTTCATAAATACATTCACTTGTGCAGTAAATTTTTTTTACCTCAACAGCTGAAATTTCCGGTAAGCAATTTATCGTTTTTGAAATTTCCGGTAGTTACCGGAAATTTCCAAATTGAAATTTCCAGTAGTTTAAATTTGAATACCGGAAATTTGAAATTTCCGGTAGTTATGATATGTGTACCGGAAATTTGGTTATTTGAAATTTCCGGTAGTCTTCCCGGAAATTTCAAAAATCCGGTAGTTTGATTTTTTTTTTTCATATTTTTTTAATGTGTTTGTTATTGTATTTTTTTTTTCTTTGAAATAGGGATGGCAAATGCACAACCAGTATTTATAGATTTAAGTGAAGCGTTTACAACTGATCAAATTTTTGAGTCACGAGAAGCTGTTATATCATGGGCAAGAGAGATAGGTCGACAAAATCGAGTAGCTGTTATTATTACTCGATCAGACGTAGAGACTGGAAAGAGAGGAAGAAAGTCAAAATTAATTCTTGGTTGTGATAGAGGTGGAGAATATAAGTCAAATAAAAATGACACAGGTACTTCAACTAAAAGGTGTGGATGTCCGTTTAAACTTAGATCGAGACCACTGAAAAATGATGAAGGATGGATTATTAAGTTAATTTGTGGACTTCACAACCATGAGTTAGTAGCTACTTTTGAAAATAATGCATGGATGGGACGCTTAACAGAAGAAGATAAGAAAAATGTTGACGAGTTGACAAAATATCACGTTGCACCGAGACACATCTTATCATATTTGAGAGATCATGATAACGAGAATGTGACTAGTATCTATCAAATTTACAAGCGACGAAGTACATACAAGAAGAATTTGATGGGACCTAGAACTGATATGCAACATTTGTTGAAGTTACTTGAAGTTGAGAAATATACTTGTTGGAGTAGGACTCATGAGGACTCCAACATTGTGAGGGATATATTTTGGACGCACCCAGATTCCATAACTTTGCTGAACATGTTCCCTCTTGTGCTGATTATGGATAGTACCTATAAAACCAACAAGTATAGGTTACCGTTGTTTGAAATTGTTGGTGTAACTTCAACTGGGTTGACATTTAATGTTGCATTTGCTTATATGGATTCTGAACGTCAAGACAACTTTTGGTGGGCATTGGAGAAGTTAAAAGAGTTGTTTCTTTCAAACACTTCATTTCCTCAGGTGATTGTCACTGACAGAGAACTTGCTTTAATGAATGCAATTAAATTTGTATTTCCATCTTCAACAAATTTACTTTGCCAACTTCATATTAACAAAAATGTTAGAGCCAAATGCAAACAATATATATTAAACAGAGACATGCAAGAACCCATTCTTGAGTAAAATTGTTTATTGTTCTGAAGAGAATGAGTACGAGGTACTTTTGCAAATATTTGAGCAAGCATGTGTCGATAATATTATGTTTTTTGACTACGTCCGAGACACATGGTTGAATCCTCATAAGGAAAGATTTGTTGAAGCTTGGACCAATCGAGTATTGCATCTAGAAAATACTACGACTAATAGGTATGTCATTAAAACTTCATATTCTGTATTTTATTTCATATTCTGTATTGTATTCTGTATTGTATTTCATAACTGACTCTCTTGTATATTATTAGGGTTGAGTCTGCTCATTGGTCATTAAAGAAATTTTTGGAACACAGTAAAGGAGATTTTTGTAAGGCATGGAATGGTATGAATGACATGTTGAAGTATCAAATTATTAAGATCAAAGGTTCATTTGAGGCAAGTAAGGGTCGCAAAGAGCATGTACACAACAATCCATTCTTTAAGGAATTGACTTGGGTGGTATCTAGGAAAGCTTTAGGTGATATTGTTGAAGAATACAAGAGAGTCAGTTATGTCGGTAATGATAAAGATGCTTGTTGTTGTATACTTAGAAAGACTCATGGATTACCTTGTGCGTGTGAGTTAGAACGATACAAGATGGAAGGCGTTCCAATCCCATTAGATGCTGTTCATATACATTGGAGGAAACTAACCTTGAATAGTGATCAAGAGGATGAACAGTTGACAAATGATTCAGAGTTGGACATTACATCGGAGATGAATATAATTTGGAAAACATGGAAAACTCTTAATGTTGCTGGAAGAAGGGCATTAAAGAGCAAGTTGCGTGAAATAGCATATCCGGAGACAACATCAATCTGTGCACCAGTGGATAAAATCAAAACAAAAGGTGGTGTTAAGAAAAAAGGCAATAAGCCGAAGGGATATGACGTATATCGCGACCCATCATACTTTGAGCATGTTGATAATCAAGTCTCCTAGCAAGCATCCAAACAATACTTGGTTATGGTGAAGAATCCTGGAGCATTATACGTCGACAGTTGTATACAGAGATTAAATCCAAACCAGATTTTTATGCTGCATTATTCCATGAACGTTTGCAAGAAGTGACAGAGTTTTTACTTGTAACTGATTTGGACAACCAAGGTCACGAGAAGTGGATGACCATTCCTGATATGGGTTACGTGATAGCAACAAAATATAATCTCGTTCTTGTTACATTAGCAAAAACTTTTTGTTTGACTTTTTTCCCATTGAGGGGTGCACATAATGGAGATTTGTCACGTGATCGTGTTATCAACATTGGTTTTGTTAACGAGAATCATTGGGTTCAAGTTAAGTTGAAATCTGCATGTCCGTTACCTCCACTTGCATGGCATTGGAAGAATCATCGTAGCGATGAGTCTACATCATGGGTTGTCGCTTATGCAGGACGTCTTCAACATTGGGGTTCTTTAGATTTAGAAAGTAATTTAGATTATATGTCTTTGGCAGATGATTGACACTTTTGAGTTGTAATTTATTTTAAATGATATGATTGACACTTTTGATGTGTAATTTGTTTTAAATGATATGATTTACACTTTAATTTGCCGATAATAATATGTTGTGAATAAGTCGATAATAATATCTCTGAATAATAAATAAGTCGATAATAATATCTCTGAATAATAAATAAGTCGAATAACTAATAAATAAGTCGATAATAAGTCGAATAACAAATAAATAAGTCGAATAACTAATAAATAAGTCGAATAACTAATAAATAAGTCGATAATAAGTGTCAATAACATACATCGCTAACAAAATAATAAGTGTCAATAATACAACTACAATACTACTGATAATCTCCTCCTCTAGAAATGTGTAAAGCCCTCTCTAATAACAGACGCATCTGATCTTCAGGACCACCAATATGCAAATCTAAGCTCTGCTGTATAAGACCACCAACTCCATCACACCGTGTACATCTAGAATCGGGATCAGCTCCATGACTAGGACCAGCACCATGACTATAACCAGCATCAGGACCAGGACCAGGACCAGCATCAGCATCATCACTAGGGCCAGCATATGTCGCAACATAAGGGATCATCCGAGGATGAGATATCCTATAATACCACTGGATGTATCCCTCAACACACTGATGTGGATATGCAGCTGGATGCAATGTAGGTCGAAGTGATCGTACAGAATTCTGATACATACTCCATTCAATGTCGACATCATGTGCAACGAGCATCGATGGTGTAGGAGGAATGTGCTGAATATATCCAAACTGACGAATGCACCTCTCTGGTAAATACGGAACCATCGTGAAACACCAACGCATGTATCCTGTAAATAATGACACAGACTGAAATCGTGTCACAGCGCCATCATCATAATTCGGTGCCCAGATGATATCAGTATCCCTCAAAGCATCCAACTTTGCCCTGTAATATGCAACATTCCCTGATGTTTGTTTCGCAGTCCAACGAAACATCCGTGGCATCGACGAAATATGTTCATCGAAATCCCGTTTACAAATATCAGGAAAATGTTCATAAATCCAAGTCTGTAAATAATACATAAGTATAAATTATTAAGGTGATCAAATAATTAAAAATATAAAGATAATTAAAAACATAATGATAAGTATAATAAATATAATAGTACCTGAAATAAAGATAAATAACCTCCAATCTGTTTGGTAGCAGGCAATGTACTATCTCTAAGATAGTCATATAACACAACAAGTGCAGCCGGTCCCCATGCCCATTTACCGCAGCTATCAAGATCTTGAAACAAAAAGAGATATTTTGCAGATACAAGTGTAAAACTCTTATCAGCCAGAATAGTACACCCTACCAAATGAAGTAGATATGCCCTAGCAGCACAATCATATCTACGTTCATGAAGGTTCTTATAAAATATCTCTTTCAACCATTCAAAACTATAAGACGCCCCTTTGTTAGTCCTAGTCTCAGCCACAACTTCATCATATGAAACTCCCAACAACTGAACAGCAGCAGCAATTGCCAAATCTTCATTGACATTTGCGGGAGGTGTAAAAAACTCTCCAGTACATGGGATGCTCAAAAGACCCCTGACATCGTCAAGAGTAATAGTCATTTCACCGAATGGCAGGTGAAATGAACTAGTCTCTGCGTGCCATCTCTCAGCAAAAGCAGATATCATATTACCATCAATCATCTGCAGACTACATCTTCTCAGAGGTCGTAATCCAGATATATTAATCCAATTATCAATTTCAGCAGGTAATTGATATCTGATATCAATGAATTTGTCATGTTTTTTGCCATTTGAAACAACTTTCAAGGCACGTCTTTACTGTTTAATTAAAAATAACACACAATTAAAAATTATAATATGTAATAAATTATAATGTTATAACTACAAATAATCTAATAACTATAAATAAATTATTAAACTACAAATAATCTTATACTATAAATAAATAATTTACTAACCTGTCCATTCCACACATTAATGGCTATATGATGCTCATAATCGGTAAGGATAGAAAGATCATAAGGACCTCTAGGAAAAATCGGCTGTTCAGGCTGGTCATACTGAGGCTGCTGCTGCTCATACTGCTGCTCCTCCTGCGGATGCTCCTGCGGCAGGTCATACTGATGCTGGTCATCCTGCGGCTGCTCATACTGATCATATTGCGCCTGCTCATCCTGCTGCTGCTCAAACTGCGGCTGATCATATTGTGTAGGCTGCTCATCCGGGAGCGCCTGCTCCTCATTCCTTCTTCTCCTTTTCTCAACAGCAGCTCTCCTATTTGATTGAGTAGGAGGCCGAACTCGAGAATGGTCGCCATCAGTTTTTGCTCCTCTGGTCCTCACTAACAATATTAAAAACAAAAAATTAACAAAAAAAAGAAAAACCAAAACAGTACCGGAAATTTGAAATTTCCGGGAAACTTACCGGAAATTATAAATACATACCGGAAATTTCAAAAATGAAATTTCCGGTAACCCATCCGCAAATTTCAAATTTCCGGTACACATTTTTAACTACCGGAAATTTCAAATTTCCGGTCAGTTTCCCGGAAATTTCAAAAACGAAATTTCCAGTGTACATTTTTAACTACCGGAAATTTCAAAATTTTTCCCAAAATCTTACTTTTCGGATTTTTCAGTTATTTGGTATGAATGTGTTTTTTTTTTTTTTTTTTTTTTTTTTTT
>JBBPBT010000183.1:1648381-1673334 GCA_037974875.1 Cicer bijugum
TGGGGGGTACAAAAGCCAATTCTCCAATCTGTTTTGATAATTTTTACAGTTTTATTTTTTTTTTTATATCAAAAGTTAATTTTTTTTTTTTACTTTTCACTCACACATTTGTAATATTAGTAAATTTTTTAGTATTTTCAAAAATTATAAAAGCAAGTAAATTTTTTTTGAAATTTAAAATATCTAAACATAATTTTAAATTTTTTAAAAGAATTTTAAAAGTTTCGAAATAATATAAAATTTCTAAAATAGAAAATTTCATACATATTTGAAAGTTTTGAATTTATTACTCTAAAGAATATGCATTTACAAGACAGAAAACTGATATGAGGAAAATCAAGCAATACATATACTCACAGGTGCATCCAAAATGGTGAACCTTGTTGTCTCTGTCTCAAAATGTGCTCTTCCAACTTCTACTGTTTTCCCCTGTAATTAGCACAACTTTAATCTCATTATGAGTCCTAAGAAAATTCATATGATTAACAAGCAAAAGTGGAAATCTACATTAAATGAGATTAATCAATTAAATGTTATCAGCATTTTTATTCAAACTTTTACTCTCTCCTCATTTGTGTCCATGAGGAGAGCCCTGTACCTGGCATATAAATTTCAAATTATTAACTTATACAGATTAGTATCAACTATTAAGTATATTTACTAAGCTCTCCCAATAGAATTTGACTCCTCTAAAGTGAATTCAAAGTAAATTAAGTAATCGCAAATACGTTGATATTTTTAACACATTCGTTATTTGTTATAAATGTGCATGTTAGTATATGATTTTCTCATCAAAGCATGTCATCCCATTAAAATCAAATGAAAGTGAACCAACTCAAAAACTTTTCAAGATGCTACAAAGAGAGAAAAGAAATTACGACCCTAAGTTGCATCACACAAATGATGAGGCAGTAAAGCAGCAATGGGATCATGGAACAATTACAATAGAGAAACAAATTAAATGAGCTAACCAGCTTTCTCGATTTTTGTCTTTAGTTATAAAATTACAGCAGTAAACTTATAACATAGGCAGCAAACAACCAATAAAACAATCAACAAAGAACTAATGCATTATCAATTGCAAGAAGAAACAGATGAGTTTGTCATAAATTAACCTAACAGCAATATATAGCTAAAATAGACAACCGAATTCTCTAGTGCTGACAAAGCAAATAAACACTACACTGAGCTTGTCATAGATTGGATGATCCTATTTTGAGGACAGTCTTCCTATTCCGATTTTCAATCATTCATTCAAAACAGATGACCCGAATAAAATAAATTAATAGTAAGTACAAGAGTATAACAAGCGACCAGAAGAAATGAGAGCATATGTTTCCCACTTCTAGTCTATAATTTCTTTTAAGGGTCTCATTTTCAAAACTTTGGCAATTATCATAGTTAATTCACATGTCACTTTCTCCCTTATTTTTTTTTTAACATGTCATCATTAAAAAAATATTTAAATATATTTTTGATCCTAATACTTTATTTTGATGTATGCAATTTTTTTTTTATTTATACATTTGCAAATTCTAAAAAGTTTTTAAAAAATCCTTTATGAATATTTTTTAATAAAAAAATTGTAACATGACTAATTTTGGATGAAATGACACACTGTATAATTGTTGTTGACTAGACAATATTTAATATTTAAAAATCATTTTGTTGACTCATTTAATTATTTCATTAAAAACTTAAAACTAATTAATTAATTAATAAACCAACTAAATAATAAAATTTAATCATCTTCAAATTCAACCTCAGTTTTTAATAAACCAACTAAATAATAAAATTTCATCATCTTCAAATTCAACCTCAATTTTTATAATCATCTTCAACCCTAATTTCTTTATTTTCAAATCACAAATTCTCATATCTGGATCCAAACCCTAAAAATTATAATCTCTCTTTTTTTTTTCAACATTGTCGGAGCATATCAGAAGATTGGTTGCAGAAGCATATTAACACTGCTTTTATCTATTAATTATGTTTTATTTAATGATTTTGTAAATCAATAGTACTCCCAAAGCATCCCTGAATGAACATAAGGATATTGATACAAGACAAAAGTTACAAGAGCCATAAAAAGAAGCTTTAGATCTCAATAAATTTTTGACTCACGATGAATTAAAGAGAGGAAAGGTGCCTCTTGAGGAGATCTTATCTCTTCCAAAATTTAAGGTATGAATCTTAGAATTTTTAGGGTTTTGATTCAGATATGAGAATTTGTGATTTGAAGATGCAGAAATTAAAGTTGAAGATGAAAGTGGTTGAGTTTTAATTAAAAAAATTTAGGTTGAAGACAAAGATTATTGAGTTTTTATAATTTAATTGATTTATTAATTAATTAATTAGTTTTAAATTTTTATGTGCCATTTCATCCAAAATTAACTATGTCGCCATTTTTTTTTACTAATAATGATTTATAAAAGACTTTTTTAAAACTTGTTAAAATTTACAATCGTATAAATCAAACAAAAAAAATTACATAAAGAACCTATTTTCGTGATTTAACTAAAATAGAGGACCAAAAATATAATTAAATCTTTTACTTTTCATAAACTCCCTCCTAAAAGATACTTCTATTTGTAGTGTATCAGGACACGCTCACTAGATTTTATATCTATTGATATACGATTAAATTTTATAACACCAAATAAAATAAAATCAAATTATTTTCCATACGTTCTTAAAAAAAATATAAAAAAATAAAAAATAGCCAAAAACCATATAATTAATAAACATGAACCTCAACACAAAGAATTAAGAACCCCATATAACAACCAAAAATAAACTACAACTCACACAAAATCAAAAATAGAGATGAAATCAACAAACAAGAAGAATTAAACAAAATAAATGTTATGACGACCACAGTTCAAAAGTGTAATGAAACTCTTTCACCTTAAATTTGATTTAAATCCAAGAGAAGAGTTTACATTGTCGAGAATTTGCAAATAGTTATTGTCACTGTCATGTTGCTTAAAGATTATGTTATTGAGAGATTTTTGCCAACCATATACAATGTAAGTTGATAAAAACCAAACATATAAAATAACAAAGGAGAATGAAAAATTATAAATCAAATTATTTTTAGAACGAGATTTCTACTTATCACCTCCAATATTTAAGAAAAAAAAAAGAGACTATTTTTTATTTTTATTAAACATAAAAAGTTGAATTTTTTTATTTTATTTTATTTTCCACTCACATATTTGAAAATAATTTGATTTAAATTGAATAATTTTCATCAGATCAGAGTGGCGCAGCGGAAGCGTGGTGGGCCCATAACCCACAGGTCCCTGGATCGAAACCAGGCTCTGATAACTTTGTTATTTTTTTTCTTTGTTTTTTAATTTATCCCTATCCCCTGCCTCTCCCTCAGGTTTCCCTTACTATTTATTAACCATTTAATATGTTGCTTGCATGGGGAAGAGATTGAGCTATGTCTTTGCAGAAACATTAAATTCATACGATCGATTATAATTCGTTGATAGAGGAAAACTTTTTACATATACATTTTTAAAAAATTACTTCTTCCAAGCTATAATATAAACAAAATTTGAAGAAATAAAATTGAATTAAATAGATCAACATTCTTTAACTAGCTTAGTCAAAACTAGGTTTGCCTTACTAGCACATAATTCAAATTTAAATTTTCATTTTCTTTTGTGTACATGTTTTCGTTTGCTAAGACCTTATAACAATCATAAACTTGATTTTCACTCAGATGATTACAAATGCCTTAGATCTTATATAAACAAAAATGACTGAACGAAAATTGATGTTTTTGAACTCAACTTTCTTTACCTCATTTTTATTTATTATATTTGTACCTATTCCCCTTTAGAATCTATTGCCAAACAAAACATGGTCACTAGGATTTAGGATGAAACCAAAAAGCCAACATAAATTTTGCATTGAAGTCCATAGGTCACTTCATGTTTGAGATGCATTAAAATGTGAATTTAGGATGAAAATTTGCAAACAAATTTCTATACTTTATTTATCGGTAACATAAATTTCACCTTAAAACTCAATCCTGTATTTGTATAAATCATGAGCAAAACAACTCTTGCTACAATTTGAAAGCTCCTTCAAAGCTTTTGATTTAGGGAGGATATTTTATTCTTCGAATCAGAAATATAAAAAATAAAATAAAAAATTTACGACACACAAATATTGTTTATTGTTTACTTTCATAAATAAATGTTGAAGTTCCAATAATTATAATTTACTATAGAACCACTGGCACATGTACTACTTGCATAGTTGAAGGCTGGAAGCTTGGAACTGCAAATCTTCCAATATCATCATTCTTCTACAAGGAGTAATGACACCAGCTTCTTACATTATTAATGCAGTGACATGCTGCTTGAGGAAACTCATTGCCACTTCCTAATTAAAAGCAAAGTACACTTTAGGTAATCAAAAGCCATAAACTTGTGTTATTTTGACAATAAATTTTCATAACTAGGTGAGCAATGCAGTTCAAAGAAATAGTTAATTACATTCACTGGATGGTTAATGAATGTAACAGGGTAACACAACTTATTAACCCTCTATTGAACACAATTAATCACGATTTTGAACTCGTTAACCACAATTTTCAGGTATATACTTTGAACATGATTTGTAGTTAAAGATATTATGTATATTCGAACACAATTTGGATGGTTAATGGATATCATGTATACTTGAGCACCTGAAAATTGTGGTTAATGAAATTTAAAATTGCGGCTAATTATGTTTGGTGGATGATTAATGAATTAGGATACATTATTATATTCATTAATAATCCACTGAATGTGTAATTAACCACATATTTGAACTGCGTTAATGACCTAAATTGTTTTCGGAATTGTTGTCAAAATATCATTTCTCAATTTACTTTTTGCATGGAAAAAAAATACCATTTACTTTATCTCTGGACTTGATTCATAATTGTTCATTACCTCTATTCGCTAGTAAAATCAAGTTGCGCCTAAAGGCTAAATCCCCGATCCAGCAAGACGCCTCTTTGAGGCATTTGATACAGCTAACTGACCAAGCTGGTCAGTGTTACTTTTAGCTGATCCAGTTCTTTCTTTGATTGGTGTATGATGCCGCAGCCATTCGCCAACATATACCTGTAACATAAAAGATTGGTTCATTCAAGGACCATCCATAACATAGTAGCTAACATTTTTCCATGAAAATAACAGCACCGAGCAATAGTTTTGTACTTATGTTATTTCACATCAAAGACGCACCGAATAATAGTTTGTTACTCAAGGCATCTTTGATCTGAAATAACATACTAATCGGGGATGTCATTTTCTCATAGGTCAAAACTTCATTTTTCTAGATTCTTTTATGCATCTCAATGGAACCTATAGAATCAAAGAGGCTAAAAGATAATTAATAATTAAACTATCCATGTGGATGGTTATATAGTGAGTACATGCAAATAGGAGCTTAATAGACTAACAGTTAAAAGGGCTCGTGAGTCGTGATTACTATAAGCTTGCATAACTTTATCCTTTATTTCTAACTTTCTATGCTTGATGGAAACCAAAAAAGGGTATGAGAAAATGTTGGCACAAAAGCCAACTCTGTCATTTAATCGAAAACTAATACTACTTGAGTGAATTTCCATTAAGCCAATAATAATTATGCTAATATTTTCAATATGTAAGAGATCATAACAAGAGATCATAAGTTAAAGGAAGCAAATAATAACCTGTTGAGGTCTCATAATCTTTGTATCTGGATCATCCAAGGACTCCCGCCAATGTGCTAAGTATCCAGCCATACGAGGGATAGCAAATAAAATAGTGAAAAATTCGGGTGGAAAGCCCATAGCCCTGAGATTCCATAAAGCCATATGATCAATCCTAGTAAAAAAAGCAAATGTAGTATAGTAATAGTAATAGTAATAGATTAATTACCTATATATTAATCCAGAGTAGAAGTCAACATTTGGATATAGCTTCCTCTTGATAAAATACTCATCAGACAGAGCAACCTTCTCCAAAGCAACTGCAACCTGCATAACCAAATAATGTCATATAAAATTATCAAGTTCAAACTAAATATATTGAACTGAGTTAACATTAAACTAACAAGCAGAATAATATTTTCTGCTCGGATAACAGCTATTGGTTAAGTCTAAAGAAAAACGCATGAAGAAAAAAAAAATTGAAATGTATTTTGAAATTGTACTATTCATAGTCCTGATCACTGATCAGAGGCATCATGAACAGTTTGCATATCGAGCTTAAGAAATACAACAGACATAGCAGAGAAAGGGAATGCAAAATGTATGAGCACCTCTATAAGAGGATCCCGGCCAACGATGGAAAACACTTCCTCTGTCAATTTCTTTAAGACCTTTGCTCTAGGGTCATAGTTTTTGTACACACGATGTCCAAAACCACTGAGCTTTCGTTTCCTAGAGAAAAAACACGGGACAATAATATGAAACAAAACTATGTCAAAAAGCACGAGACGAAAAAGAGCAAATCATCAGCCCATCAGTGTTATTTATAGATAGGGAAAACACAAAGATATTAAAGGTAGTATCAACCTGTTTTTAACACCCTCAATGAACTCTGGAATGTTATCAACACTTCCAATTTCACTAAGCATTTTGAGGACAGCCTGTATAATAAATGGTCGCATCAGAATTGTCACACACGAATACTCTGCTTTGGTTTACTTTCTACATTTAAATGTGCAATACCAAAATTGATCACGAGTGACTTGAACCATTTATATTACCTCATTAGCTCCACCATGAAGAGGTCCATATAGAGCTCCAACACCCCCAGCAATAGCAGTGTATACATCGACGCCACTGCAAATAAGGTTATAGTTCAAGCAACGTATAACAGGTAGACCTGGGTAAGGTTTGTTAGCAACATTGTTTCGCTAAGTAGTGAGACATTTACCTTGACGCAAGATGACGCACAGTGGATGTAGAGCAATTCATTTCATGTTCTGCATGAAGGGTGAAGATGATGTCCAATGCACGAGTTAGACGAGGATTAGGTTTATATGACCGATTGCCACTGGAAACATGGAGATTTAATGAGTTAGACTCTATCCTGATAAAATACTTGTTACCATTCTATCATCATATATTAAATTATAAACAGCATTTTGGTAAGTAAATCATGTTCCTTCTGAAAATACGTACAGAGAATCAAGCATGTAAAGGAAGTTCTCTGTGTAAGAAAGTTTGTTGGACGGAAGCACAGGTGGCCTTCCTGCCAATCTAAGATTAATCGCGGCAGCAATTGTTGTTATCTGCAGTAAAAAGGGAAAAAATTGCAAATAAGTACAGAATCAAATGAATATTGCACAAAAAAAATAAAAATCAGAAGATTGTGCTTAAACAGTGCAAAGAATATTCAGAATAATTGAATGACATATTATATATATCATGAACAGAAGAATAAGGAATTCGGAGAATTGAGTAGCAAACCTTTCCAATAATCCGCACTATTTGTTTGTCTCTCACTTGCTTTGAGTTGTAAATATCAAGACCCTGCATTAAAAGAGATAAAATGTGAATCAAATAGAATTCTGCTCAGTACCCACATGTATATTGAACTAACACATAGGAAAAAGTAACATCATATAAGAATCACAAATCAAAATTATGAAAATCATCAAATCTAATAGCGATGGAGGAAGGTAGAAGCAACAAAATATAAGATTGGCTGTAGCAAGTTTTTAAAAACAACAATGTAGCAATAAAGAAAAACAAATCATCATTTTTTTAATACAATCTGCTGGAGTATATATTTAAGTTGTATAAATTTAGCTTCCAGATCAGTATATTTTTTCTATCTGTTTTTTAGGCACGTACACCCTTATTAGGTTTCAGATAGCGACAACTCGTAATAATTCACACAAAGTCAAAATAAACATGTACCAAAACATTGTCAAAATGTAGAAATTGGAAAAATAGGGGGATTTGCATTATGTTATCATTATACAAGTACATCAATGTAAAGCAGCTCAAAAGATGAGTAACTTGATATTTCAACAGTTTGGTGTTACTTACTCTGAGAGCAGGATTTGCATCAGGATGATAAACAGATAAAGCACTTAGAGCATTAACAAGCACACCCATAGGATGTGCATCTTGAGGCATTGATTGTATGAGATCCTACAAAACAAATGAATGCCACCACTCGGTTAGATAAATACACATGTACTTCTCAAAAAAGAAATGAACAACCTAATCACTCTCCTTTAAATGATCATGACAAGTGAACTTTGAATTTACAATTTTATCTTTCTTTACCTAATCAAATAATTGAATTTAATTCATATTTCACATTTAAATCCAATTTGATCTAATCTTAATTTAAACTTTAAATCAAATCTAATCTAATCCTTAAATCAATCTTAACAAATCAAATCTAAACTAATCCTAATTCAATTTTGAATTAAAAATATAGTAATTAAAATAAAAATGACAATACTAAATGATAATCTGCATGCTAGTACTGATAATAACAGCCAACCTTGAGATAACATTTATCAAATTTTGAGTTAAATTACACAACAAAGTTATTTGATGACAGAAAAGCTCACCAAAACTCCTTGAGGTACAGCTGAATGCTGAGATATAGCAAACTCCCATTCTTGTAACTGACTTTGAGAAGGCAAATTTCCATACACTAAAAAGACAGAATTAGAAAACCTCGAAAATATGCATAAACTTTACTCTTCTCTGGCATAAAGTTTGCATCTCAGATTGCCACTAGTGGGGGAAAAAAATTAATCCACATATATCATAAACAATGGCAATAAAATCGGAGAGGAACGTGTTTAGGCTATAAAATTTTGATCCCAAAATATATTTACGCTTATTATAATATCTAACACTTGAGAGTTAAGGCCTCAAAATTGTTTCACTCATCATAATTATATCACACTAGATAATTTAAGATTACTATTTATAGCCAAGTGTCTTTTTTTAAGTATCAATATATGTTTGACGTCTAATTGGCAAACGATTTGAGGCAATAATTATTTCAAGCAACTCTATTTAGAATACTAAATTCTAAATGTCTCAATTTACAGTCTCAACATTGTTCCGTGTTTCTCTTTTTACTAACTACCAAGTAAAATTATTTGACTAGAAAACATCTATTATTAATTTTGCAGCTCAAAAAGATTACAAAAATAACATGAGGATTGATAAATTACTTTATAATAAGTCTCTCTAATTGTTTTACTTAAATCTCCAAATAGTCTATACACTAACCTGCATAAAAGTTAAATGCACATGCGAGAAAATTTCAGAAAAATACTCACATACGAGATATGACACTTCCGTAAAGGTGCTTTTCTCCGCCAATTCCTCAATGGGGTATCCTCTATATCTAAGGATTCCCTCATCACCATCAATGTATGAAATTGTTGATCTCACAGGAGCAGTGTTTAAATATCCAGGGTCATAAAGTTTGAGTCCCTTGTCACCCTTCCCAGTTGATATCTGCAAACCAAAATTAAGACAATCACATCACATAATAAAAATGAATTAGTACTAACTAAAAACTGTTTGAACATACATAATAATATCATAAAAATCAACAACTAAAGTAAGAGTTAGTGGACATATACACTCAATATAAATCAATTTACACTGACATCCCAACGAAAGATCTCTAAAAGTAGGAGAATTTTACACTGAGATCCAATGAAAGATCTTTAATTAGAGATGGTAAAAATTAATTACTAATCCACCTCAGCACCATTTTTCACCAAGGGACTAAAAGCATGGGAATCTCAAATTAGAGGGATATAATTAAAAATAAATGTTTTCAGGGACTAAAACCAAATTTTACTCTTATTCCAGGGACCAAAAGCACAACAAACATTTTTTTTTTATTGTATCATTATGTCGAAATACATTACAAAAGTAGGGTGATATGAAAAAATAACAGAATTTCAATAGATATTCAAATCCTTTAAATCCATATAAAATAATCATTTGAAAAGAAAAGCTTAATTATCTTGTAAGCTAAACATAAAGAGCCAATTACAAAAAAGAAACAGCACCAGTTTCAAACAATTAAATAAATAAAAAAAGGGATCAAAATTGAACAAAGACTCAATCCATCAAATTAAAAATAATTTCAGAGTGTTAACTCAAAAATAAAAAATTCATCAACACAACATCCTCGTGTCCTAAACAAACTTAAAAAAAAAAAAAACAATTCACCGAAGAATAAAAACAAACAACAAAAATGATCATGATCATGATCCAGTTAGCCAAATTGGAAACCAATTCGATTTACAAGATGAGAAGAAAGTACCTTCTTGAAATCATTGGCTTTAACGGTACCATCAGGAGAGACCTCGACGGTATACTTCTTCCCGGTCCGTTCATCGACGACAGTGAGGGTTCCTTTGAGATTCGACGGAGGGGAAATTCCGGAAGAAGCTGAAAGGTGGAGAGGGTGGAGGAGGACGGCGGAGGAGGTTGTTGAAGAGGGAAGCAAGTGAGCGGAGAGGGTAGCCAAACGGTTCCGTGCAGCGTCGTGCACTCGCGATTCGGTTGTACTAGTTGTTGTTGACATTGTATACTACGATGTTTGCGTTTTCGTGTTTGTGTTTGTTTTTTGGTGTTTTTATTTGTTTGATTCGAGAAAAAGGGATCGTATTTGGTGTTACGATAAGGATGATATTGGAATTGGAAATTGTTGTTGAAGTGAGATTCACGTGTTCTATTAGTATTACGCTTTTTCCCAATATCTTTTCACTTCTTCCATCACAAACTTTGACTTTTTAATTTCATTTAGATTAGAGTTAAGATTATACTACTTCTATACTTTAATCATAAATATCTTTTTTTTATTAAGAAAAATTGATTTCATAGTTAATATCTTTATAGTAAGTATTAATGTTTTTAAAATAAACTTGATTTTTTATATTTAAAGACAAATTAATACTTCTTCTAGTCTTTGTTATAAAAAAAACAAAAAAAAACATTAAAATTAATGTATTCATTAATTATTTTAACTTTTTAATTACTCTTACATATATACTATTATTAAAAACCGTAATATATTAAATATTTACTAATTATATTAAAAAAATAAATATATTAAATAAAGTTATAAAAGTAATTTAAATAATGACTCTATATTAAAAGTGGTAACTTTTTTTATATAAGTAGAATGTTGATAAAAAAATCTATTAAAGGAATAAATTGGTCTGTATATTGCCTGGGTTATTAGTAACTTGTCTTAGACAATGTAGGATTTCGTCTGACAAACCAATGATGAAACAAATGAAGGATATGAAAGTTGAAGCTATCTCCACTTATTTTTCACCCAACCCCTGATAGGGGATAAGACCTCTGATTTGCGGAAGATTTATGCAGAATAAGGTCTATTCTAACAATATGCGCAACAGTTTAATAAATTCGAAATTTACTAAACACAAGAATGAATAAGGTCCCTAATAAACAATTCTAATGAATGTCAAACTATGTGGATCAAGATATATATGGAGTAATGCATCAGAAAGCAATTAATGTCCAAGATGTTGATTTTCATGCAATTATGTTAAGACAATTAATCATACAACGTCACTTAACATAGATTCTTTATCATGCATTCAATCAATATCATAAACGTAATAATTGCAGAAATTTAAACGAGATAAGGGAAAGAAAAGTGTACGCATATTTTTATATTGGTTCAGTCGTCTCGTGACGACCTACATCTAGTCCCAAGATCCAACTAGATCTTAGCCTGTCCAATAGAACTTCTTAGAATCAGTTTACAGATTTTTTCACAGCGCCTCACACCAATCTTAAACTATTCTCCCTGTTCTATCTTTCCCTCCCTGAATTCCCAAGTTTAAGTCCCATAAACTTGACCAAGAATTCAGTCAAGCGTCTTCTTGTTGACAGCCCTCAACCTCGAAGAACACCACCAGTAATAACTGGATTTTCTCAAAGTAATTTGGTTACAACAAAATGGTTTACAGAAATGAAACAGATCAATTATACAAAGTTCTTGATCTTCAATCTTCTCAAAGCAGTCTTTCTCAATTCAGTCTTTTTCAATCCTCATTGATCACAAACGTTGATTGTTCATGGCTAAAAAAGATGTTCAAAGTAATGTCAGTTGAGAAAGAGTTAGTGGTAAATGATTGTTATCATCAGTTGTGAAAATTCTGTATTGGAATTATTATGGTTGTTATGTGTATCTATGAGAAGAAGAGTGTGAAAGCAGTTTATATAGTTTCTGGAAAAACAACGTATGAATTGATTTGGCAAATCAATTCATTAAAGTTATAAAGCACACTAATCGATATAACCAATCGATTTCGCGAATCTTGTTTTCTCTTGAATCTTGAAACTGCTTACACTAATCGATTTAACGAATCGATTATTTTAACTGAGTTCTTCAGACTTGGATGAATGTACTTAATTGAATCGATGTTCATAATCGACTTGGCGTGTTTTGTTCCAACAACGAGATCAAAACAATCGATGTACTTGGTCGATTCAACCAATTCAGTCATCTCTGTTTCTAAAACTTTTTGCACCAATCGCTTTAGTCAATCGATTACACTGGTTCCAGGGACACAGTGTTTTTCACAAATCGACTTGCCTAACCGATTGTAAACTTAAGTCTGAAGCTTATTTCAACAGTTTGCTCGTTCAATCGATTTACCATGTCGATTGATGCCAAACTTAATTCAACTGAAATAAAATAGTGGATTGTGCTAATCGACTGTGTATGTTCCAGACCAAGGTTATTTTGAAACTTATTTTAGTAAATCGATTTGCCTAACCGATTTAGTAATCATTGGTTTGGCTCTGGGACATTCACACTCGATTGTGTCAATCGATGTAGACAAACAAAAATAAAGAAGTGATTGGATTAATCGATTTTCCAAATCGATTAGCTTGCAAGGCATGCTACTGACTTGCACATTTTAATTTCAGTAAATGTACCAATCGATTTGTCTAATCGATGTAAGCAATCAGGTCAGTCCTGGTGATTTAAACAATCGATCTGCCTAATCGATTTGTGGCAAACTGGCTCTCTAACTTGCACATTTTATTTTCTAATAAGTGTACCAATCGATTTGCCTGATCGATTGATAGCCTGTTTGATTTTTCATAGAATGTGCAAATCGATTTTGCCCATCGATTGATTAATCTCAGACTGGATAATATCATTCAACCCTCTTACAGAATCGATTTTACTAATCGATTTGCTTATGAATCTGCAAGCTTTTGTTGATTTCTTGAGTTCCAAGCAATTGTCTCAAGTTTGTAGGATTGAGTTGATGTTCCTGAAATTTTTCTCAGTTCACAATGTCAGATTTATTTCAAGATGTATGTTTGTCAATAATATCAAAAACGAACATATTTCTAACAACTCCAACATTTTATCTCTTCTTCTTTCTTTATTAAAAAAAAAAATTTTGTTTGTGCTTTTGCCTCAAAAGTATGGATGAGCACAAGTATCACTCTCATCATGCTGTAGTGTCTGATTGAATTAACGTTTGTGAGTAAACTTTGCTGATGTTCTTTTAGTTAAAATTAAGTTTTTACTAATTTACATTTGTATATATTTTTTTCCTCTATAAACGTTATTTTGTAAATTGATTTGTTTGAATTATATAACTAAATGTATTTTTAAATATATCTACTAAAAAGGACACTAACAACAAAGTTCACATTATATATATATATATATATATATATATTAAATAAATTTAAAAGTACATTTAATTATATAATCTAGATAGATTTCATTTTATAAAACGATATTTGTAAATAAATATATTTAAATGTAAATTATATTAAATGAAATTTATTGTAAAAGTATGTTTGCAAAACAATTTTTTTCCAAAAATACATTTACAAGGTAATCCAAACACATCCTTACTCTAGAACATGCTTATCTGAAAATAAAGATAGTAACAAAATAAATAAATAAATGTCAACAAAACAAAAAAGTTCTTACATCTTGTCCATATAGATAATTTCGATGTGTTTTTGTTTGGCCTCATTCACATACCATAAATTGTGAACCTATAGTCAAGTTTTTACACATCCTTCGAATAATCAATTATTTTGATTATTTCAATGGATTTTTTTTCCATTTCCATTCAAATCTGATTCGACAATAAATTCAAAATCAAATATTAACTAAAATATTCTATATTATGATGCAAATGAATGTTAGAAAAAAATACAAAAATGAATATCATAATACATAAAATTAATTGTAGAAACTATATCTTCGTTGTTGCTCTTGTATTCGATCTTCTTGATGAAAAAACAATATACTCCCCTGTTGAAGTTCGGCAACCTTGATTTTGTGAAACTTAGAGAATGTAAATGGAAGGAAGAAAAAACTTGGTTTTACGTTGTATGAGAAATATTGCTACTTCTTGATTGTGAAAATGACAAAAGTTGATTGACATTACTTCATGTCAACACTAACGTTAGTACTTTGAAAAATGTGAGAACTACATATTGTGCAATGTGGGAACTACGTATTGTGCAAAATAATTCAAATAGTGATACAAAATCCCTATTTAAAAAATGAATTGGGATAAAATAGTATTTATCAATAAATAGGAATGATGGTGTTTTTAGTTCAAATTTTTAGTGGAAAGACAATAATATTCCCAGTGTTGTTGATGTGTAAAAAATTTAATAAATAGTGGAATGGTAATTTTAGAGGTAATGATGTGTTTTTCTGTTTATATTGGATATGATATGTATGTTGAGTATAAAAATACCAAAATTCAATGTTTTTTTTTTCAGAGAACCAAACATAATGGTTCATGAGAGCATTCATAATTTACTTTGAGGCATTAATGCATTAAGATCGACGCTCTTTACTTTTTTTAAATAGCAAGCATAAATCATAAATGAATATCAATATCAAGATTAATAAAATATGAAAGAGTGATTTAAGTTCAAGTACTAAATATTGGTATTATTACATTTTAATTTTAATTTGAATTCAGTAGTTAATAGTGGTATCAATTAATTATGGTGATATTTATCGTATTTTGTAATATAAAAAAAAACATATAAAAGTTTACCTATATCATATCTTGCGAGGACTATAAAAATTATACTACTATCACTATGCCAAAAATAGCTTTTTACAACATTTTTTTTAAGCCTTTTACAACGTTTTTTCAAAAAAAAAAAAAAAAACGCTATGAAATCGAGCACTGTAAAAGATACAACAGCGCTTTTAAAAAAGCGCTATAAATCATGTAAATATAACACGCGTTTGTTATGCATATTTTACAGCGCTTTTTAAAATAAGCGCTGTAAAAGGCATACCCATAATTCATATATTTGGTGTACCTTTTACAACGTTTTTTGTAAAAAGTGTTGTAAAAGGCATACCCATAATTCATATTTTTGTTGTACCTTTTATATTGCTTTTTGTAAAAAGCGCTGTAAAAGGCATACCCATAATTCATATTTTGGTGTACCTTTTACAGCGCTTTTTATAAAAAACGCTGTAAAAGGCATACCCATAATTCCCTCTGCAATGTCGATAATTTCTGAGGGTCGATCACTTTACTACAAATTTCCCTGAAGAAGAAACATAATCTAGTTAATGCTAGTCGAACTTTTTCAGGTAAAATGGAACGTATACCTATTAGTAGCAAATGTTCCATTAGAATATGACAATCATTGGTCTTCAAACCTTTTAACTTGAGGTCTTTCATACAAACCAAATTTTTAATGTTCGAAGAGTATCCTTCTGGAACTTTAACTTCGTGTAGAAATTTATATAAAACAATTTTTTCCTTTCTAGATAGAGTATGAGCGGCTGGAGGTAAATATGTGCGATTTCCTTTCTTTACTGGAGCCAATTCATTTCTTATTTCCATATCGACCAAGTCCAATCTTGCGTTGATGCCATCTTTAGACTTTTCTGGAACATTGAGTAACGTACCAATAACACTATCAAATACATTTTTTTCAATATGCATCACATCGAGGAAATGTCTTATATACAATGACTTCCAATATGGCAATTCAAAGAAAATTGACTTTTTCTTCCACCCAGTTTTGACCAGCTCTCTCCCAAAAGGTTTGCCAAATTTATTGGTCAAACCTTGTACTTTTTCAAGTATTTGATATCCAGTCGGTGCTAAAGGAGCTTTACCTTCCTCTGATATTTCATTAAATGCATTTCTCCACCCACGATACTGATGACTATAAGGTAAAAATCTACGATGTCCAAGAAACACATTCTTCTTACAATGTTTCAACTGCATTCAATTTGTACTCTCTTCACATATAGGACATGCACACTGATCTTTAATGCTATATCCTGATAAATTACCATATGCTGGAAAATCATTAATTGTGCCGAACAACATAGCCCTCAAATTGAAACATTCTTTCTTATACCCATCATAAACTTCCACACTTGTCTCCCACATACGTTTTAAATCTTCGATTAGAGGAGTCAAGTATACGTCGATATCATTCCCCGGTTGTTTGGGTCCAGAAATTAACAGAGACAACATCACAAACTTACGCTTCATACATAACCATGGAGGTAGGTTATATATTACCAAAATCACAGGCCATGTGTTGTGTGAGATGCTTTGAAGACCATGTGGATTCATTCCATCAGTAGAAAATGCAAGTCTTAGATTTCTTGACTCTATCCCGAATTCAAGATACTTGTGATCAATTTTTGCCTATTGTGGGGAATCTGCAGAGTGTCGAAACATTCCATCTCTAATTCTTTCATCTGCATGTCATGTCAAGTGTTTTGAATCTTCTTCACTGCGATACATGCGCCTAAATCTTGGTATTATAGGAAAATACCACACGACTTTTGCTGGAGTAGATTCTTTCTTCTTATATCGAGAGACATTGAATTTCGGACACGCCTTAAGTAGTTCATATTCATTTCGAAATAAAATGCAATCATTAGGACACACATGAATCCTTTCGTAACTCATGCCAATAGAGCACAAAATCGGTTTAGCCTCGTAGGTTCGACTGAGAAGTTCATTATCATTTGGCAGCATATCTTTTATGAGTGTTAATAATTATGTAAAGTTTTTATCAGACCATCCATTACTCGCTTTTAAGTTGTACAACTTTAATATCGCCGACAGTCTTGTGAATTTAGTACAACCATTATATAATTCTTTCTCTGCATCACTCAACAAACTTTCAAACATTTTAGGACAATCTCGAAGATCTTCTTCAACTGCTTTTGCGATCTCATCAACTCGGTCCGACTCATATGTATCTGTATCGAAGTCAGTTGAAGCATATGCAGAGCTATTCTCAAAATTAATGTTTCCTTTTTTTTTTCTCACCATGTCTTATCCAACATGTGTAGCTTTGATCAATTCCATTACATACTAGATGTCCTTCTAATTCATCTTCTCTAACATGTTTTCCAAAACAACATTTTAAACAAGGACAAACTACTCTATTTGGATCTTTTGCATTCTTCACTGGAAACTCAACAAACTCCTTCACTCTAATTTTATACTCTTTTGACAATCGATTGACTGACATCCATTTCCTATCCATATTATACCACCTATATAAATGCAGTTACAAAAATAATAAGCTTTCAAAACATATCAACAAGTTTAAAAAAGAAACCAATATCAACTAACAATTTCAAAACAGAACAGATCATATGGTATGAGTTTTTGACAATTTCAAAACATAACAGATCATGTGGTATATATGTGTAGAAGAGATTTAATATATATATATATATATAAATAACAATTTTTAGTTTTAAATTATTAAAAAACTAAAGATTTTTTGACAAAAACAAATTAAAAAATACTTGAGACAACGTAGATGGCCGCACAGTACGTAGAGGATATTAGGGTTCTCAACGTATATAATTATTTGAAAGATGTAGAGGATATGTGGGTTTCCAACGTATATAATTATTTGAAAGATGTATTTTACAGCGCTTGTGAAAAAAGCGCTGTAATAGATAGTTAAATTCAATGAAAGCGCATGTATTTTACAGCGCTTGTGAAAAAAGCGTTGTATTAGGTAGTTAAATTTATTGCAAGCGCATGTATTTTACAATACTTGTTAAAAAAGCGCTGTAATAGGTAGTTCAATTATTTGAAAGCGCATGTATTTTACAGCGCTTGTGAAAAAAGCGCTATAAAATAATACGGGAAAGCGCTTCATTTTACAGCGCTTTTTTGACAAGCGCTGTAAAAGCCTTATAACGTTATGCGCAAACGTTATATGACCTACAACAACGCTTCTTTTACAGCGTTTGTCATCAAAAGCGCTGTAAAAGGATCCATTATTTTTAAAATATATGTACAACATCGCTTGCGTTTAGCAAGCGTTGTAAAAGGAACACTGTTAAATGTCATTTTTGGCGTAGTGTATTTTATACACAAAAATGAAAATATATCAACATCTAATTATATTTCTCGTTGTATCTTTAAATTTTAAAAATATAATATTATTTTTTCATTTTCTACACTATCAATTTTCATTTTTTGTATATAACCAAATACAATACAATCTTTTAGAATTTATCTCTCATATCAATGTGCATTTGATTTCTTACAAATTAAATTATCTAATAACTTTTAGTTGAGACAATACTTAATTTTTAGTTAGTGGTTAACAACAGAATAAACAATTTACTGGAGCACTTGCCCCCAATTACATATACACATATTCATCCATAGAAATAAGGCTCTAGTATTCTAAAATTCGATCGAGATGAGGCACCATACTTTTCCATTGATGTGTATTAAACATGCCTTATCCATGTATCAATGTTCTTTGTTGATGGTTGGATTATATTCCTACATCATAAATTAGTTATGATTTTGGTATCCATATTTGTTTGACAAATGGTGAAATGGTAATTTTAGTGATAATGATGTGTTTTAAGTTTATATTGGATATGATACTTATGTTGAGTATAAAAATACCAAATTTAATGTTCGTTCATGAAAGCATTCTTAATTTACTTTGAAGCATTAATACATTAGGAACGAGGATGTTAAATTTTTTTAAATAGAAAGCACAAATCATAAATGGATATGAATATGAACATTAATAAAACATGAAAGAGTCATTTTAGTTCAACTGGTAAATATCGGTATTATATTTTAGATTTGAGTTCGAGACTTCATAATTGTGTGAGTTAATTGTAATAATATTTATATTTTTTTTAAAATAAAAAAAAACATACAAAAGTCTACCTACATCACATCCTTTGAGGGCAATTTAAACACCTTAATAATGGTTTTTATTTTTTTACTTTCTCAAGTCACTTAAATAGGTGATTTAAGCACCTTGTTAGTATACACACTTTTGGGTCTCGATCCATTATAATTTATGATTAATAGTAGGTGAAAACTTAACTAAACTTAGCCAAATATGGATTATGGTGAAGAAGAAATTGGGGAAAGAAGATGAATAATATATTAGAGAAATAAGAAATGTTTGATTTAAGGTTAGGGACAACGACAAAGAATACAATCAATGGTAAAGATGAAAAAATATTTCAGATTTTTTATTGAAAAAAAAATAGTGTTATTGTCAATTTGGTTCATGTCTACACAACTATAGACATGATAGTGACAGAGCAACACATCATATGTCACATAAGCGTCAACATCATTAAGTTAACATAATTGATAAATAACTTAACGTTAGAGACTAAATAAACATACATTTAAGTGATTCGATAACTAATATAAATTTTTGACTCAATAATAGATTAAAGTCATCACCTCTCTAAATTGAAGGATCCAAAATGGTAATTTACCTCTTTTTTTTTTCCCTTAGAGAGTGCTTATAATTAGATACAATAGATAAACATCACTTAGCCTAATCCTTAAATCTCACGTAGACCATGAAAAAATTCTACTTCTCTAAATTTTGTAAAAAAAAATTATATTTTTACTCAAACACGAATACTCTATTTGGATTGTCGATTTATTTCTTCTGATTTTATGCATATTAAAATATAATTATTAATAATAAAAAAATTATTAAATAAAAATAATAATAATGATTATTATTAATTAATATTTGTTTTATTAATCATTTGATTTTTAACAGAATCAGAAGTGACGGATTCAAAAAATTGATTAGTAGAAACAACATTATATACTATAATATTCATAAATATACCATACACTATAGATATTTATATCAAAATACTTCAAAACATAAATGATAAATAAAAAATAATTATATCACTAAGAAAAAATTGAAAACTACTAAATTATACTACTATTTTATGCTAAAAAATGGAAAATATATCAACATATATTAATTATATTTTTCCTGATATCTTCAAGTTTTAAAAATATAATATGACTTTTTCATTTTTTACACTAACAACTTCTTTTTTTTAATATAACCAAACACAATACAATCTTTCAAAATTAATCTCTTGTATCAATGTGCATTTGATTTCTTACAAGTTAAATTATCTAATAATTTTTAGTAGAGACAATACTTAATTTTTAGTGAAGACAAAAATAAAATTATTCAGTGGTTAACAACAAAATAAACAACCTAGTGGAGCACTTGCCCCCTCAATTACATATACACAAATCCATTCATGGAAACGAGGCTCTAGTACTCTAAACTTAGGTTGGGAGATTAATAAAGTTAGATTAAAAATTGTTTCATATAATATTCAAACTTGATTTCTCCCGAATCATTCATCCTTAATAGAAGCTCATTAGCCATTTTAGACCAATTACTTGATTAATTGATGTGTTTTCATCTATCATAAAAAGAAGAAGAATATAATCTTTGAGAGTAATGTCTGTAGTATTAATTAGTATAGTTAGAAAAATAATAACTAATGTTACATCCATCTATATTATACTATACTATCCTATAAACAAATATAAGACCTATTTAATCAATTCACAATCAACAATTTAAATCATGAAGAGTTTTAAAAAAAGAATTTTTCAATTTCACCTGTTTTTATATCATTCAACTAGAAATATATTTTTGTCTCCAATCAACAATAAATGAAAATAACAATGAACATAAAAACAAAATGTAAAGAGATAATAGAGAGAAAAAATCACACCGAGATTTTTATATTCGTTCATCTATTTCATCATCACATGTAGAGTACACTCAATCATCATTCAAGCGAATTATAATTTCTTCTATTATTTAATAGAAGGTTTACAAGAGTAGTTGGTAATTGTTACAAGGACTATACACCAACCCCTTCTTCTCTAAACAGTCATAATCAAACTTCTTGAAACAACCTTCAAGACAAAATCTGAACCACTATCTTCAAAATGAAAACAACTCCTTCATTGCTGCAAGATAGCAAATCCTAGAGTAATTCCCACTCTAGAACATTATTAGAAACCCCTTTTCAAATATTTGATGTGTCTCCAATTGATATCTCCTCGATTGCTCGCATCTGGAACAGTCACTACAACAATATATGCATCACCCTTATTGCTTTTCACTCAAAGATTCAATAAAAACAAAAATCAAACCAGAAAAAGTGTTTAACCTTGATTACAATCTTGTATGCTTGAAATGTGATGAATAGGTGAAAGGGTTCTTACACGAAGTCAAGGTTCATATTGACACTTAAACCATATAGTTAGTTTACCAAAGTACACTACATCATAATTGAAATAATTAATTTGTAATTGTAAATAATTGAATCTTCAGGCGTGTGAATCAATTTATATAATTGTGAGTTGATTCATAAGTATCTTTAAAGTTCCATATTTCATCTTAAAATAGTGTGAATTGATTCACAGAGTGTGAAGCACATAGAACAAGTTCAAAACCTTTGTAACTTGATTTACAAACTTGTGAATTGATTTACAAAGTTAAAAATCACTTAGAATTTTTTTTAATGCATCTATAGGTTCACCGTCATGTTTCGATCTTGCAACTAACATTATTGGATGATAAAATAAATTTTTCAAGATTTAATTCAAGAACATTTGTGAATATTGATAATTAGATAATCAACAAAATCACACAAAATTATGTAATTAAATAAACTTAATTTTAATAACTATTAAAATATTAAGTCTATCGTAAGAACATTTGTAATTAGAGTACCTTATTTAGTTAAAGTTTGACTTGTATGAAAATTTTCCATTACTTTAGTGTTTTATTACGTAGATAATTGTTGATTGGTTGTTACTTGTATAAATGATTGGATTCATTAATTGATAAAAGTAAATCAAGGTTAAAGGCACACCACTCAAAAATAAAATTAACATGCGGTTTACTCTTGTATCATTTTTCTTGAAGATGCGCATGTCTTTTCACTTTACAGCCTCCTAACCTCTCTATGTTTTTATCTACATGGAAACTCATGACCTCCAAAACATATATTTTTGAAAACGTTAGATAATCAATAATGGATTGAAAATAATAAACATTAAGAATCATTATTAGTTAAATTATTATTAATTAGTATTGAGTACAAATTATGTGTTGATATTTTGTTGCGGAATAGACTATGATGAGTTTGACTATTTTGTTGAGAAGCTTTTAGATTGACTTCTCCTCTGTAACTAGTGCTTCTGACTTTGAGGAAGAACTAATCAAACCACGTTCCTTTCTTCGAGCTTCTTCATTCAACATGTTCTCTTTAACTGTTGACATTTTTAATTTTCCACTTTGAGCTGAATTGGTCAACGTGACAACAAGGACTTCCCAATCATCATGCAAGGAACTCAACAACAACAACGCTTGCAACTCATCATCTAATTTAATTTCTTCAGTTGTCAACTGATTCATTGTATTCTGAAAAAAACTCATATGCTCTGTTATTGAATCCCTATCTTTGTATTTCATATTCACCAGCTTTCGAATCAAGAATGCTTTATTTTGCACATTTTTTTCGTTCATACAACTCTTTTAATTTTTCTCATATCTTGTTAACATCTATTTTAGTTTCAACATGTTAATATACACTAAGATCCAACCACTGTCTGATCAACGCCACTGCCTTTCTATTCATCTTCTTCCAGTCAACGCCAGATTTATCTGCGGGTTTAGCAGTGTTACCCTCAATAAGATCATACAAATCTTTACTGTTTGACATGTCTTCCATGAGAGTCTTCCAAAGTATCTAATTAGAAGAGTTGAGTTTAATCATATTACGACCTTTATTTTCCTCCTCAATTTAAATGTACAAATCAAATAACCACTTTGTTGGGAAAAGGCAGAGATAATTAGTGATAACTATCTTAATAATACGAAATATTTTTTCCCCCACCTATGCATATAAATGGCAAAACAGAAAAATACATTTCCAAGAGCAATAATAATTGGCAGAAAATTAAATATGAGATAAACACAATTTTAACGTGGAAAACTTCCCTCAATTTGAGAAAATAAAAACCACATAACCTAGTCCAGTAAAATCTTCCACTATAATAATTAATGGGTACACCACAGTATTCCTAATAATAATAGGGAATATCAATCAACAATAACAACCCTATAACAACCTTATAACAATCTTCCGTGGATATGCCAAATTAACTCTCAAAGAAGATAAAACTATTCAAACTGTATACTAAAATAACAAATTCAGTGGTAGGAACAACATACTAAATTTGTAGATCAAACGGAGCAAGTTTGTTACACACCTGTTACCACCACTGGCACCAAACCCTTATTTTTCTTCTCTGACAGCCGTTCTTTGAGTCTGTAATCTTAGGGATTTTTAAATACCTTTTATTTCCTTCACGTGGGCCAAACCCATTAAAACCTTTTTTTTTTCTTTTCTTTTTATTTCAATAATAATAATAATAATAATAATATTAATAAAATTGGTGGGTTCCACTTGGGGAGTGAACCCACCCAACAAATTTCCCCGTCACGACTCAAGTGGGAAGGTACTGCTCAACCATGCCAGCTTTCTTTCTACAACATATCATCTTCGACACAGGCAAGGTCTTCGTCATCATATCTGAACCATTCTCATCAATATGAATCTTCTCAATTGAAAATGACTTCATTTCCAGTGCATCTCATATCTAATGATATCACACTTCAATATGTTTCGACTTTGCTTGAAAAGTCGGATTCTTATTGAGATGTATCGCACTCTAACTGTCACAGAATAACACAAACGTGTCTTGCTTGAGGCCTAACTCATGTAAGAATTTCTTCATCCACAAGAGTTCTTTGGAAGCTTCAGTTGCTGCAATGTACTTAGTTTCAGTAGTGAATAAAGCAACACACTTTTGTAGTCTTGATTGCCAAGACATAGCTCCCCCTGCAAAAGTCATCATATAACAAGAAGTAGATTTTCTAGAATCAAGATCACCTGCATATCTGCATCTGTGTAGCCATCCAACACAGGTTCACCACCTCCATAGCATAAACACACTTTGGAAGTGCCTCTAAGGTATATGAAAATCCCCTTCAGTGCTTGCCAATGATCTTTACCAGGTAGATTAATACTTAATATTCTTATTATTTTGGTATAATATTTAGAATTTTTAGACACATGTAAATATTTTTTTAATTAATTTATATAAGATTATATTCTAATTTTAAATATTATAATCTCATAATTTTTGCTAAATTTTTTAATGATTTTCCGACACTTTAAAATACTGCACTTTTCATATTAATATGTCATTTAAGAATTTAATTTTATTCCATAATCAATCAATTTGATCTTCAATTATTTTTGGAATGAATTGAGAATTATTTTATACCCAAAATATTTTTATATATTCAATTCAAAAAATATTGATTGACTTTAATATTATATTCTTGATTTCTAGGATGAAAATTATTTTTACTGAAATCACTTAATATATATTGAAATCACTAAATATTAATTTATTACGTTCTTTCTACATAATTATTCTTAATTTGTACGATTGTAATCTCACTTATTGCAGGTACTATTGTGTAGATTAAATGA
>JBBPBT010000183.1:1684232-1707966 GCA_037974875.1 Cicer bijugum
AATTTTCTAAAATAAATGTCACAATTTTCAAAACACATACATTTATATACCAAAAATATTACTTCTTTCGTTTCACAATAAATATCTCATTTGCTATTTTTGTTTGTCTTATATTATTTTTCATTTTACAATATTAATACCATATTAATTAATTTTGTCTACTAATATACTTTTATTTATTAAATTTAAACTATTAAACTTCTCCACTAAATGAAATTAATAAAAATATTTGAATAAATTAAACTCATTTAATCATTGAAATCAACACGAATAATATTTTTTTAAGAAATATTCACAACTACCATATAAGACTTTTAAAATGAGGTAGATGAAGTAGTAACGAAAGAAATTGAGATTATAATTGTTAACGAAAACCCCTTAAATTTTTTTGGGTTGTTATGCATGTACACCTCTAACTTTTTTAAAGTGATTCAATATATTATTTTCTCTTTATCTTTCACTCCATGTCCCATCACTTACATATCATATATATCGTGTCATATTTTCTCTCTTTCTCTCCCAAGGGGGGTAAAATAGGTGTATGGAGAGACACCCATAATTTTTCAATTTATTTATATATGCTTGACAAGACAATCCATTTTTTCTATCCTTCCTATGGTGGATTCTCTACAATCCTAAGTTTATTTTATTTCAATTAATTTCTAAGTTACATAATATTTACAATGTTAGTTATTTATTTCAATTTCGTTAATGATTAGTTTAATTGAAAGTTTTTATTGGTCATAAGAAACTCTGTCAAATATGCAACAATATATCTGTTATATTAATCTTTTAGAAAATATTTATCAAATTTTATCTACAATATTTTAAAAATATGTATAGCTTTAATAATAAAGTAATAAAAGTTTATGCACATAATCAACGTAGTTTGGACAATTAATTCGTTGTGAATTTTCAATCAAATCTTAACATTTCATGATAATAATTAAAGAAAATTTTCAAACATAAAAGATCATATATATAATTTAATTTATGTTAAAAACTAATGGTGTAAATCAAATGTTTTGTCGTAGTGATTTTCTCGATCGTGTTCCTTTATTTACAACCTTCATTGTATAGAACAAATGGTTATTGTTTACATGAAAATAGCCATGATGCAAATGGAATGGGTCTCAATTACTAGAAGAAAAAAACCTCAAAATAACAAAACTTTTGAGAAAGCATGGAATATTTATACATGTAGAATTTCTTTGGTCACCTCATTATGATTTTAACTTATTGCCAACCTTTTTTTGAAACTTACTAGTAAAAAATTGAATTTTCAATCCTCTAGTTTCCGAGAAAGAAAACGAAGTTGCAGCAGTTGTCGACTTGACCATGGTAAATTTTTTGGTAAAATGAAATTTGTAGATTCACTTACATATGCTCTTAAAATTAGTTATTATTCTTCGTGAAATTAAGTTGTGCAAGAGCAGAAGTGGACAAAATAAATTCAATCAATCCGAACAACAAAATTAAATTAATTTGAAAATTATTCATTATTTTGTAGGTCGGATAAAAAATTAAACTAAACTAGTATAAACCAAAGATTATTGTTTCGGGTATTGAATTTTAGTTTTAAAAACCAATAAAAATCGAATCCAACCAACACTATTCATTTTTTTTTTTATATATTTATGTATTACATAAAAATCTGGTACACTAAGAAATTTTATTTTATACAACAATCAATTCATCATCCATTAAGCTCTATTCTAAATTATACTAATATCCTCACATATATAAAGTCACACTCTGCCACATCCTCCTTGGTTCTCACCTCGCCGCCCACAGTCCGCTCTTTAAAATTGCGTCACCCACCTCGCCGCATTTCACCTTGCTCTCTGTTTCTCTCATCACCACCACAACCCACGGCGGTTTCTTTCATCATTCTATGTTTCTCTCACAACTCCTTCATTTTTCTTCTCTCGAACTGTTTATCACCGCCGTGACTCCTCTCCATTTCTTTGTCTTAGTTTTTTCTATTAAATTTTATTTCTCTCTATTGAAGTAACAAAGTTTATTCTTTTTTGTTGTTTCCTTTTTCTATTTTGATTACTATTTTCTTTTTCTATTTTAATAGTTTCATCTGTTTAAGTTGGAAATAAATTTCATATTATAATTTTTAGTTGTTTATTTTTTTTTTTAATTCAGATTTTTATCATTCAAGTGGTGGTACACTTATGCTTCTTTTGTATTTTAACTTGAATTATTATTGCCCTACGTTATTTCAAATTATGTTTTAGTTTGTATATTATTTTTTTATTTCGTCAAGAACTTAAAATGTGTATAATTTTGTATCTTTTTTTAAAATCCAATCATACGAACCAACCCGTATATCATCAATTTAATTAGATTAAAATTCAATCATATAACAAATAAAACTAAGATTTAATCATATAACAAATAAAACTAATCTGTACAAATTTTATTTTTTTAATTATTTTTTTCAGATAATTAAACAAAATCTACCCATTACACCCCTAAATTGTGTGCAAACAAAATGCATCGCATGCGCTATTTACTGTTTAAAATTTACATAATTTTTGGGTCAGAGAAATAGGTGTGTCAAATAATCAAATTTTTGGACACGTAGTTCACCGAGCAAAAAAGAACAGCATGAACAATACATGTCATCTAAAATTATAATATTGTTATTTTTATTTTAATGGTAAAACATGGACGTCTTTAATGTATAAAACTTTAAATTTTTGTTTTAAATTTTTATGAAAATATTATTTAATATTTTCCACCAGCATTCACTACTAGATATCTAAGTTACCCGCGAATATTTTCCATGCAAATTTTCTGCCAATATTTATTAAATAGTATTCTTTTTATGTGGATAAAAAATAAAATATTAAAAATAGAATTTAGTCTATATTTTTTGAGTGTTATAGTATTTATACTTTCATTTTAAAAAATATTTGTACATTTGAGAATAGTAATTTTAATATTCGTATTTATATATGTTGAAATATGTAAATATTCATATGAGTCGTACTGAACTATTAAAATAAATGGATAAATAATAAAATATAATTGTTATTCAATTAAAAATATTTAAATATCTTTTAATTTGAACTATAAAATATTTACTAATTCAAATATTTTTCAATAATTCACCTATTTATGTGTGTGCTTGATATTTCTATGAAATAGAGTATTGGATTACATATATTTTAATCTGGCTCCCGAATATACGAACAATTCATTTTTTTTAAGTGGATTTCTCTTTATTTCCAGCAATTCATTTTTTAATTTTTGTTGGAATGATTGATTTTTTATTTTTGACTTTTTCTATAATTTACATGTCAATGTTTTGAGTTTTTCTATTGTAATTACAAATTATGGATTTTAGGTTTTATAAATATTGAGTGGAAGAGGAAGATTGTGAAGAGAAAGATGATGAAGATGTAAAGATGAAGATTGAGTTTGAGCAAAAACTAATTTAAACTTAAAGAACTATAACTGTATTTTTTCAAAACTTAAATGATCAATATAGAAATCATTTACTTTTATAATTTGTCATATCAATATTATCACTATGTATACGTCAGCATTGTAACGACTACATGACATTTTTTTAATAGAACTAACGAAAAATGATATTTTGCAAAGGAATAATTTCATAAAGACTAAAGTTGCAAATAAGATGTCAATTAAATGACCTAGATGGAAAAAACCACATAAGATCAATTCAAATATTAGATCAAACCTAATGAATTGCAAGTGCAATTTAACCTATATATAATAATTATTATATGTATGCAAGAATTAAGTTGTGGGTCGTACATAATTTTGTGTTCCCTTGCCAAAAGAAATATATTGGTCCTTCACACTACTCTTCATTTTTTATCAATCATAAATTTCAATTCAAATTAGTACTAATATATAAAAGTAATTAATTATTAACATTTGATTTAAAAACTTTCAATACTTTTTTTTAACAAACATTTGTAGTGGCAGTTCAAAATCATCTTTTGATCAGGTCATTGCGCAAACATGTTCAAGTCTCAAAACTTAAAATTGATGATTATGTCAATTATTTTTTCTTTGGTTTACCTATTAACATGGAGGAGAAGTTGTGTAATCTGAATAATACTTCATCTTTATTCAATCAACAATCCGAAAGATATAAGATGATAAAAGACAAATAACTCTTTTTATATGGACATTTGAAAACTAAAACAAGCTCAACTAGATTCTAACGAAATTCCTAATAAAAGATAACTAACTCTCAAATAACAAGGACAATTAGTCAAAACGGAAACTGCCAAATAACTAAACTAAAAAATACATAAAAATGGCTAAGTAATATTAGAGTCATCTAGTGGTAATACTCTCTCACAAGTTGGACTATGGATATCTAATAGTCCAAGCTTAGAAATCATATTGGTTTAGTAAAAATGTGTGCAATTTGAGTAGTGGAAAGTACATAAAAGAGCTTGATAAGTCCAATATTGATATTCTATTTAATTAAGTGGCATTTGATTTCAATATGAATTGTTCTTACATGAAAGGTAGGGTTGTATGCCAAATAAATGGCTAATTTATTATCATAAAAGATGGAAGTGGGTGTTGAAAGTGTGATGCCAAGGTCCTTGAGTAAAACATACAACCACTGCAACTCCTATGTTATGCTAGCTAACGCTTTGTATTCAGCTTCAGAACTCAATTTAGACACAATTGGTTGCTTTTTCAACTTTCAAGAGATGACATAATGTCCTATGAAGACATAAAAACCTACAACTGATATATAGGTGATGGGGCAAGTAGCCCAGTCAAAATTTGCAAAACTAGAAAAATAGATTTTAGAAGAAGTAGAATAAAATAATTCTTTTGCAGGAGACTCGTGCTGGCTAAGTTGTTGAACAACAATGGACATGTCAGACCTAGTATTAGTAAGATAAATAAGTCTTCCAATTAATCTTCTAGATAATGACCAGTTCTCAAAAAAAGGAAAATCATTAGTATAAAGATTCAATGAAATGTCATATGGAGTGAATGTTGGTTTACTAGCTAGAGTTCTAGTATCATCTAAAATTTCAAAAGTGTATTTCCTTTGGTTTATGAAAATGCCTTTATCTGATCGGGCAATTTCTAAACCAATGAAGTACCTCAATTTTCCCAAATTTTTTATTTTAAAGCGTTAATCTTGTTTGATCATTCCATGCAAGGACTATATCGTCATATTAAATCTTTGAAATTAGAGTTATGAACCTTTAAGAAAAGAAAAGAATCAACATTAACATATCAACTTGCTTGTGTCAAGCCTTAAATTGACTTGTTTAATATGAATACTTAGTTAGAGTAATTTTCAGAGTTAAGAAGATGCATACCATAAGGAATAGTTATATAGACTTCTTCATTTGGATCACCATGTAAGAAAGCGTTATTGACATCTAATTGTTCTAAAGACCAATTTTTAATAGCAGTTGTAGCTAAAATAGTTATTACAGTTATGAGTTTAGCAACAGGAGAAAATGTATCAAAATAACCTACACTCTTTAGTTGGGTGTAACCCTTGGCTACAAGGTGAATCTTATACATGTCAATAGAGCCATAAACATGATGTTTTACCTTGTAGACCCATTTACAACTAATTGGACTCTTACCATGAGGAAAATCAACAATTGTCCATGTATTAGTTCATGTCAATGTTGTTAATTCATCCTTCATATTAGTGTTCCAGAATTCAGATTTTCTAGCTTGAACGAAGGTGTGGGGTTCCGTTATGGATGAAATGTTAAGGCAAAAATTTTCATATTATGGAGCACAATTTGCATATGATATGGTAGAGGAGATGGGGTACATAACGTTGGATGTATTATTGGGTATCTGTGAGGGAAATACGCTACATTGGTAGTCTTCTAAGTAAGGTGGTGTATTTTTCAGTATGATGGAATGTCTTAATTCTGGAATAGAGGTTTGAGGGATATGTGTATTTGGTGCAGTATCAGGGATAAGTGATTGGATAATGGATGTGGCAGTCTCAACCAGAGAATTATTATAATCAATGTGATCATCACTTAATGTGATTACAACATCATCAGTTACACTAACAAAATGAGAATTATTAGAATTAGAACTAGTAACATTGTTAGAGAAAATAAAAATAGTTTCATAGAAAATTACATTCTTAGATACAACAAATTCATGTGAAACAAAATCATAAAGAAGATAACATTTGGTTTCATCTCTATAACCTAGGAAAACAGTTTTTCGAGCACGATTATCACATTTAGTCCTATTGTTATGAGTAGTGCATACAATAGCTAAGCAACCAAAATATTTAAGATGAAATCAAGTGGGATGGTGTTTATATAACAAAGCATAAGGACATTTATTTTTCAAAAGAGAGCTTGGTATTCTATTAATAAGATGAATTGCACGTTGTATGCTAAAATGCAAAAAACAATTAGGAATATTAGATTGAAAAGATAAAGATCTAGCAACATTAAGAATGTATTGATGTTTGCGCTCAAAAACACCATTTTGTGGAGGACACTCAACACATGACCTTTGATGAATACCTTTTGAAAGAAAGAAATCAGTTATAAGAAATTCAACACCATTATCACTCCTTAAACATATAAGTTTAGTATTGAATGGAGTTTCAACAAAGGAAATTAAATTCGTAAGATGTTGTTTAGCTTCACTTTTAAGTTTCATTAAGATAATCCAAGTGAATGTACTGAAGTCATCCACAAGAATCAAAAAACATCTATAACCAAAAATAGAGGGAGTGTCATAAGGCCCCCAAATGTCATAATGCAATAATTCAAAAATATGAGTACTTTTAGAATTACTATTAGAATAAGAAAAAGACTTTTGCTTAGAAAAGTGACACATATCACAAGAAAAATTGACTTAATTTTTATATGATACAAATGAGAATTGTAGAGAAAGACATTTATGAATAGAATCATACAAGTGAACGAGTCTATAGTGCCACAATACAACAAGATCATCAATAGTCATATTGCAACATGAAGAATTATTAAGAAAGGAAGGAAAAATCGTGGCACAAGCATTGAAAACATAAAGATCATCATGTTTCTCAGTTGTACCAATCACTTTCTTGGTGTGTTAATGCAAAATCAAACAATCATGAGCACGAAAAGTAAAGGAACAATTTAAAGAATTGATCATCTTGCTAAAAATAAAAGATTAACATTGAATTTTGATATATAGTAGACATTATTCAAGGTAATTTTATTAGAAATCTTACCAGTTCCAGAAAAGTTTGTAGTGGTTTGATAATGATTAGGTAGATTCATGATGAATGGTTTAATTGAATGAAAAACAGTAAAATATTTTAGAGATTAAGAAATATGATTTATAGCACCGGTGTGTATAAAATGAATATTATTTTCACCTATCTTGGGATTGGCAATTGAATTGATGGAGGGATTAAAACAAACTGCATAATTTGTAGAGGTTGTTGTTGTATCAACTTGATGAGAAGAAGACATATTGCTTTGAAACATTTGGAGAAGCTTATTGAATTGATTGTGTATATCAAATAAAGAGGGTTGATGTTCTAAATTTGCAGTAGAGCAAGACTTGTTATTGCTTGTGAAATGGATTGAGGGTTTTGAATTTTTAGATAAATATATAGGGGGATAGCCATGCTTAAGAAAACATGTATCAATTGTATGGTTAGTTCTTTGACAATGGGTGCAGAATTTTGAACCACTACCAAAGCCTCTGTCGCGACCTCGATTTGAAGAAGAGGAATTACCACGACCATCATTCTTTCACTACAAACTCATAACATTTTTTTTATTAACTAGAAAAATTAAAATAAATTGGTTCTTTGACATCGTTATTGGACATGTTCTCAATATAGAATCATGATGAATTAGACCCGACATAGATGATAGAAGATGTAAACCAGTCGAAAGATCAAATGAACAAAATCTTGAAAATACTACATACTATTGAGACTAGGAATGATATGAATACTTTGGATGAAAATATGATACCACTAGGGACTCTTGTTCTCCCTCTAGGGTTCACTCCACTAGCTCAAAGGGAAAACACACAAAAATTCTGACCTTATAGACTACCCGTAGGTTATACGCCACATCTAGATAGTAATATTTTGATTGTGACTACAAATCCTCCGAACATGAATCTTCCACAAGATTATGATCTTAATGTGGGCCTTCAAGTTCAACATGTACACACTACTTCAGAACCAAAAATAGACATCTTGATAGCCACACATATGGTATTGAATATACATCATGACCCTCAACAACTTGTTGCCTTTTCCCCATTGGAAAACGACCAAGCTAAAGAAAAGTGGCAAGTTCTAGAAGAACGTTTAAGAGCCTTGGAAGAGGGGAGCAATTATGATTTTGATGCTTTAGATCTATGACTTGTTTCTGATGTAATAATTCCTCCAAAATTCAAATTTCCTGCATTTGATAAATACAAAGGATTTATATGTCCGAAAAAGACTCATTTAATCGCGTATTGTCGATAAATGGCCCTTTGTGCTCATGACCCTTGTCAGTAAATGGCCCTTTGTTGGTAAAAACCCATTTAATCTATTTCTTCCAATATAGTTTTTTCGAAGCTTCCTTTAGTTGGTACATGAACCTTGAACTTACTCATATTCGTTCTTGGAAAGATTTGGTGGACTTTTTGAAACAATATAAGTAAAACATTTACATGGCTCTTGCTAGAGTGCAATCAGAAATAGGAAAACGAGATAATGAAACATTTAAGGAATATGCTCAATGGTGGCAGAGATTAGTGGCTCAAGTGGAACCACATTTGCTTGAAAAAGAAATTTGTGGAAATTTTTATGGATACTTTCCGATCACTCTTTTAATGAAATAATAATTGGAAGTGTATCATCAAACTTTTCAGACATAGTGATCGTAGGCGAAACAGTTGAAAATGGGATTAGGAGCGAAAAGATTGCTCACGATTATGTTGGAACAAATAGCGTCAAGAAGCCTCCTAGTGGGATCATGAAGAAAAAGGAGGGAGAACCCATCGATGTAATGATGGGTCAAATGGGTCATTCTCAAGGAAAACCACCTCACTACCACCCACAACCATTCCAATATCCTTACTTTTCTTCACCATATACCGTTGTAATTTCTCATAACCCACCATCAAATCAACTAATTATGCATTTTAAACCCTTACCTATTGGCCAACCACAAAAACCACCTATTGCATCCCCTCAAACAATCCCTCAAAGAAGCCCAAACCAACCACCACCAAACAACTAAGACAAAAAGCTACTCAATTTGACCTTACTCCTATGTCTTACACAAATTTGTTTCACCACCTAATTAGCAATTCCTTGGTTTCTGGTGCATGATAAAACCATTATGAGCTCCTTTCCCAAAAAAGTATGATCTAAATGCAAAGTGTGGGTTTCATTTAGGAGCAATAGGTCACTCGATTGAGAAATTGCAAAACCTTAAAGTATGTGATTCAAGATTTGATCATTGCCAAATGGCCGAGTTTTAAGGAGTACGATGCTAATATGGGTAATAATACATTGCCTAGTCAAAAGATGAGTTGGTCGATGGATAGGGGTGGCGTCGTAGTCTGTTTAAGTGGGAATATGAGTTGGTCAAAAAGTGTGTTTAATTGTTTGTGAAAGATGTTTATCAATTATTGATGCAAAACTCTTCTATAAATGGCTCTCCCTTTGGTGATATTGTTTGAAATAAAATAGTATCGCTAAAGGTGTCTTTGTAAACTTGGAGGTTTATGCACAAAAGACTGCCTAAGAAAGACAATTTGCTAAAAAGAGACATGTTGGATAACTCTTCAAGCTTGTTCATGGGTGTGGACTTGAAGAAACTACTCAACATTTATTTTTTTATTGTCTTTTTTTTTTATTCGATTTTGCGAAATATTCTTGCATAGTTGAACATTGAGTGTCATTTGTCTAATGTTGTTTTACACCTCACTCAGCAATTTGGCGGGTTAGGTATACTTGGCAAAAATGGTCGATATTTTTTCAATATTCTTTGGTTAGTATGCATCTAGGCTATATGGAAAATGAGGAATTATATTATATTCAAACAGAAAGAGTGCAACTCTATTGAGATGACATAACATGTTAAACTACTTTGTTGGTATTGGTTTCTTTATAAAGAAAATGATTTTGTATATTATAATACCCCAATTTTGTCTGTACAATTAAAAATAATTCCAATAAAAATAAGTAATAATATGTTTAATAAATATTTTGCACTAATTATTATTAAGTCTAAAAATATCACTTTATAAATCTCGTCCAATTTTAAATTCATATTTATATGGGTTTCTGTTATATTACATTTAACATCAAATATAAAATAAAATATAAAAAAAATAAAGAAAATATGTTTTTCTTATCTGCATGTTTTCTTCCTTACCTATTTTCCACTCTAACCTTCTAGCAAGTAAAACAATTCCTTCTTTTTCTAACCTTTTGCAAACAACGCCCCGTCTCCTATTTATTTATTTATGTATTTATTTTTTTATTTGTGTTTTTAGCCTAATAAAGTTATTAATTTTACTACTTGTATGATCAATAAAAAAGACAAGCTACTTTTTCTTTAATTATTTGAGATTGTTTAATTTTGCTACAAAACAATCAAAAAATCATAGTTCAATTTTATCTCATGAGCACACAGATTCATCATTTAAACCTATAAATTGAGAATAAAAAAATCATCAAAGAGGAGTTTTTTTTACTACAGAAAATCAAAAATAGAAAAAATAGAGAGGGTAAGGGGTAGAAGAAAAACAACACATTAGAGAAAAAAGAAATACAAAATACAATTAAGGTATTTTAAATCTCTTTAATATTAATATTTTGTATTTATAATTTCTTTTATATTAATATTTTTTACATATCATTTCTTTTTATCACATACTATATACAATACATTTATACTTATCAATAAAAAATTATGTTCCTTAGAAACTCTAAATTCAAAACAATTGAATAAAATCAAAATATTATAGAAAAATAAACATAAATCAAAGCGAAAATAAACATAAATCAAAATGGAAATAAACAAGAAGCAAAGAAAATCAAAAAGAGAAAGGTCGGGAGCTACTATTGTTGTTGTCGTTGTCACCGTCGCCGCCGTCAGTTTCGCCAGTGCCCTTTCCTTTCCCCGACCTCTTCCTTTCTCTTCATTTCCGTTCTTTTTTTCCCTCCCTCTTCTTTTTTTCTCTTTTTTTTTTTTTTTTCCTATTGAGCATCCGCCTCGCGTCACCTACCTTTCTTTTCTCTTTTACTTTGCTATTTAAAATTAGCGTTACATTGTGTTAGTTGAACTAAAAGAAAGTTTGGATTCTAAACTCAACAATTTTTTTATTTAACTATATGTAGTCCAATTTTTTTTTCTTTTCTCTCTTTTGATAGGTCCTGAACACTTTTTTTTTCTTCTCTTAATCCAACTTTTTTTATTTTAAAAATATTAAATTTAATTAAATCTTAATAAATATCAAGTCTTATAAAAAAATTAATATTTTTTTTATTTATTTAAAGATTAACTAAATGTAAAATCTTTTTAATTTATGAGATGTCTGAACACAAGTTGTACAACTTGATAGTTCTAATTTTTTTTTTAATCCAAAACCAAACTTTTAAATTTAATTAAATTAGATGGACATCTTTTTAATTTTTGAGTTGTTAAGATACAAGTTGTACCGGTTAGTGGTTTTAAAAATCCATTTTAAGACTGAAAGTAATATAAAATATTCATAAATTGTTTAGCTAGATTAGACATATTTTACTCTTTGAGTTTTTGAGATACAAGTAGTATAATTTGATAGTCATAAAACTCGCATTTTAAAATAATTATTTAAATCAAATAAACTTTTTTCCCCTTTATATTTTTAATACAATTTTATCTCTAGATTATTGCAAAAGATTATATCTGCATTTTAAAAAATGGGAAATAAATTTATATAAGTTAACATTAATTTTGCACAATTATTTATAGATAATCATTTTTCTTACGGATGTCGTAGGATGCTAAATTAGATCACTGCTAATGCATTCCCTACGCGTAATCGACTCCCGAACTCTAAACTTAGTTTCAAACACCATTATTTTTATTTATTTATTTATTTATTGTTTTAAGGGTTTTCCAATGTTTTCCTTATATTAAATAAATTTTGGTGTCAACTTCATTGAATTCGAGAAACACCTGAAATTTTGGGTCACGATAGATATGACTTTAATCAATGGTAGTCTAACTCGATTATTGTTTGATTTAGTTTTTTGTGGATATTTTGAGTTGTTTTTGGTGTATAGATGAAGTTTTATTCTCCGGACTCTGTTTGATTTGGTATTTTATTGAGTTTTCTGTTAGCTCTTTTATCTTGGTATATTCTTATTATTCCCACGTCTTCTACTTAAAATAAAATAAACAAACTGAATCAAATTGCATACATAAATTTTATTTAAAAAAATTAAACATAAGACATGGGAAGAATAACAATAACGAATCGAATCAAAGTAGATACATATATTTTAGTACTTTTTTTTTAATATGCTATATTGCATTTATATATTATTTGTTGGTTTTTTAATTTTTTGTTAATAATACTTATTGTTTTAATTTTAATTTATTATTTTCTATTTCATACATTTCAAACATAATTGATGATTGTTATTTTATATTGTTAAACTTTAGTATATTATGTTATATTTTGCATCAAATCTACCATATTTTTATAATATTAATATATATTTTAACAATTGTAATTAGAATATCCAAAAAAAATCAATTCAATTTAAACTGCTTGTAATTGGATCATATTAGATCATATTTTTTTTTAAATGTGTCACCCAAAAAGAACTCAACTCAACTGAATTTAATTTTTTTCTTTCAATCAAATGTTTTTTCTCAAAGTTGATTTAAACTGCATCGCATAGACCCCTACATTTTTTAGAATCATGGTAAATATCACTATAATAAACTCACACAATTGCAAGATTTTAGATTTGAAGCCGAGACATGACGTACAATCTAACAATATTTATATTTGTCAGTTCAGTTATGATTTAAGAATAAATACACACGATCTTTATGAAATCAAACACATTAATTATATTGAACTATTTTTGTAACTAAGTAAAATATCAATATGATAGTTCATAAAATAGTCTTATTTGATAAAAGATCATAATCTTACGAATTTATAGCATTTTTTTTTACTACCTTATACCATTTTTTGAGATGTTATTTTAAGTAGCATGAGTTCATAACTTATAACTTATATTTTTTTATTTTGTTTGTATCATTATTATTTTAATTAAAATTAATTATAACCCTTTATAAATTAGTATTAGTTGAGAATGTATTTTTATGTCACTTTATATTTATCAGTAATAAATTCATCAGCTATAAACTACTGTATCAGTTATCCACTATTTTTTACCAAAAAGAGCCCAAGTACTCCCTCCTTTCGTCCCATATTATATGTTATTTTGGTTATTTCGCACAAACTAAAAAATATAGTTAATCATATATGAGAAATAGAAAATATGAGTTATTTTACAAAATTATTCTTCATTGATGATATAGGAAAAAGAAATTAATAGAATTGAAACAAAAGAGAGTAATAAACATTAAAAGGTATAATAAGAAAAGAAACATTAATATTTCATTGACACTGTAAAATGACATAATTTAGAACAATTTTATTTTTATAATATGACGTAATTTGGAAGGAAATATAAAATTAGATACTTTTAGTTATAAACGATATCGAAAGGAATAATATGAACATTTAACATCATGCACACCAAAGAAATTTGCTTTGTAGAAGCATGGTAAAAAAACATACATGGAATCTAAAATCTTTAGCAAAATTCGAGAACCGACACCAAAGAAAACAAAAATTCGTCACTTACTCCATATATGCCACAGGTGAATGCATTTGAGTTATCGTGTTTTGCACTTTTTTATAATTAAAGAAATTCATGTTAAAAAGTTGAAGAAATGAGAAACATGATCTTTTAATTGAAATAGTACAATAGGTAATCTGTTAAAATTATTTTTGTCAAAAAACAAAATTATCATTTCCATACCATTAGTCTATTTTTTACAAAATCTTTCCAAGATTATATTCCATGGCAATTTTAGATATCATTTCCTTGCATTCCAATAAATGCTAGACGTGATTTTTACTAAACTCAATTTATAGATTTTAGTAAGTGTATGATCTGATCCTCTATATAGACCATTAGTAACGAAAATTACATATATTAACATGTTAATATACAATTTCAATTTTAATATATGCAATGATTGTTAATTATAATCCACTAACACACTAATATGCAAGGAAATGCAAGCTAGGTATCAAAAAATGAATATAACTAATTATACATGGCAACGATGATCACCTCATCATGGAATTGAGTTTTCTGCCTAAAAAATTTTGATTCTCTACAAATAGTGTAAGCTATTTTCATTCTATACAGCAACACTACAATCACCTTTCTGTGAAATATCTCCATGAGTTTCAATAGAAGAATGTTGAGACACTTCTATTGCTGCTATAGTAGCAGATGGTGTTGGTTCAATTTCATTGTTAACAACATGAGAAAGTTGAGAATTAACAAAATCTTCAGTTGGATTGATTTCTTGTGAATTGATATCGTCAATATCGGCGAAATGTGTGTGATTGACATCTGCCGCATCATCTGAAAGAGCTGCGTTGTCAATATCATCGTGACTCACATCACAAAACTGTGATTCGTCTATCACCATATGATCACATGGTCGTAGATCTTGATGAATCTCGGTGGCCGCGTGCAGCTCATCAATATTTTGCTCACCGGTCATATGGTTAAGCTCTTCCTTTATTTCCTCATCAGCTTCCTGCTTTAGATCTCCATGGTGGTTAAACTCAGCAGCTACATCGTCGTCGTTTTCATCATCTTCGTAGCCTAGTTCAGATTGATCAACCCTGAGATGTGCATCGCAGAGGTGCATATTCTCAGCATCTGCATGAATCATATGGACAGAACTAACTGCAGTTTCCACGGTACATAATTGTGCATGATCCAATTCTCTATTCATATGACTTAGATGCAATTGTCCGACCTCAATAGCAGTGCCATAGAAATGGGGTTGTTCATCCTCGCTAACAACATTATATTGCATTGCACCGTCCTTCCGCAATCGTTTTCCCGCTCCTTTTCTTCTAATCCTCTCCTTTCCCCTTACTCTTTTTTCAGTTTCAGGGGTGGCTGTTACTATTGTTGTTGAACCGCTGATTTGGTCTCTCAAACATTCATGTGCAATATATCTTATCCTAGATATCGATTCAATTTGTAGTGGATCTAACCCTTTTGTCGAAAAAGTATCGGCAATGTGTGCAATATCCCTCAGACCAGCATTCTGCATGCATTTGTTTATTTTCTTTAAAAAAGCATTTCAAACTTAATCTATAATCACTACAAAATATATAAAACTAAACTCGTGAAACATATATCCTTACCGTTCTTTGAAACTCGGATGACAGAGAAATAGGCCTCCCTATGAACTTGCGCGTTATTCTCATATACCAATCCATATACTCGCTTTCATCAACACCTTCATCCCCGTCAATGATGTGCAACCGACGGTCCATCCATTCAGTAAGCTCTGATTCCATTTTTCCGGACAAATCAACCCCACCGTCAACTCCTCGACTCTTCCTCTCCCATCGCTCCACATCATCCGGAATCGATTGAAGCATGCCATATTGTCTTAAGCATCGATTGGGAAGATGTCTTTCTGCTTTGTCAAAACATATCAACATTGTCTTTGACCTCCCAAGGATTAAAGTGCTTTTGATATGATCTGGAATTACCATACTGTCCATGTTTCGGTAAGGTAGCCACTCCACCTGTAAATCTATACTAGTAAAACCGGATTCTATATCTTTAAAAACATATATATATATAGAATACTATCACACCAACATTAAATGTGTGAATAAAAATAAGACTTACATCACACGGTTTTAGGGAATCCAATGCCTTCCGATAAAACACTACATCACGATTTGCAGTTGGGCCACTTTGTTTTCCTTTCCATCTAAGCACAAAGGGAAACCGATCATGCAACAAATCGAGATTGAGCTTCGGTCGTCCAACATTTAGGTGAAAGTAACTCCAACACTGCAAATGCATAATAATCAGTTATATCATATTTTTAAGAAAAAAATTAGTTCGAAAGAAAAGGATGACAGTAGAAGACAACCACAACCTGCAGTAGTGTTAAACAGCCGCTAATGGTGCTTTGGGTTTTTAGCGAGGCATTTCCTAGTGCTCTATACAAGAATGCCAACGCCGCTGCGCCCCAGGCATATTGCCCGCATCTAACAAAATTCTCGAATAATGGCAAATACATTACAGGGACCTTATTCCCTGTAGTGGTGGAGAATACGGTGCTACCTACAAGATAAAGAAGATATGCACGAGTATGTTGCTCTATCACTTCGATCGGTGCATCTTCAGGACACCGAGAAAAGAACTCTTTCAACCAACTTAGCTTCACCATCCCGCCGCTTGTGTAACCCGACTCAGGCGCTCTGCCGAGATACTTTTCGCAAACAGAACTGCATGAGGTATACGTAAGACCTATTACAGGTTCCCCGTCAATTGCCAGACCAAGCAAGAGCGCTACGTCTTTAAGAGTTACTGTCATTTCGCCAACATTCAAGTGAAAAGTGTTTGTTTCTCTTCTCCATCTTTCGACTAGAGCCGAGATAAGTGGATTGTCTAGACTAATAGCCGGAATTGACCTTAAGTATCCAAATCCGGCTTTCTCGACCAATTCAATCTGTTTAGGCGTAAGTGTCCACTGATCAAGTTTTGATGTGTGTTCATGACATCTGAGGGCACCGCGCTCCTGCTATTGAAATTTAATAACAAGAGAACAATTATATAAAATAAAAAATCAAGCTACAAAAAGAATAACAGAAAGTATCAGCAGTTTCCAAAATGCACCTGTCCTTCCCAAACAGCAGTTGATACATGCTTGTCTTGGTCGTATAGAACGGAACCATCAATTGGACCTGGATTTGTTGTGTAAGGGTCCACTGTTCCTATTTCCATTACTGACAACCTAAAATACAGGGAAAAAGGGAAATGAAAAATGGAAGCTTGAATTTTTTCTTATTTTGTTTTGTAAAAGAGACTTTTCAAACAGAAAGGTAGGATGCAATGGACATGGATAACAGAAATTCTTAAGAGGACAAAAGATTAAAGGTGAGAAAAATTGGCAATACATCAAAAGAAAAAAAGCCTACAAATTCTACGCATTGTCAAATAGCGGCTATAACAGCAATATAGTGCTAAAGTGCAGAGGAATTTGAACAAATTGCTATTGTTCCAATATATACTATTTAGATCAAACTTGTATCAAATTGAGGCAATAGCGGCACTATAACACCATAACATAGTAGAATTTGAAAAACTGCAATTTTCCACAATCCACGATTGGCAACACTGATTCTAAGTATTACTGGCCCAAAAGTCTTAAATCCTAATCTATTGACCCATAAGCAACCTGATGAATACATATCATATGAACTAATGACTTGTAGATATCTTTCAAATGATCAAGGAATGACGACATGAGTGTTTTTATTATTTTCTATTGCTCACACATATCTTGACAACTAATCTAAATAAAATTTAACATGAACTTCCGTTACCAGGAAAATCGAACGATTTATACTGCAGATTTTAGGGATGGATCCTTCCTGTAATAATCGAAAGGAAGTAATTGACAATCCTCAACTTTGACTGCCATCTACTCATACTTCATTGAGTTACAAAATTCTCTTTTCCTTGTGTGAACTGCATTCAGAGGGAAAATTGCCACAGTCGAAAATATGAGAAAACACAATATTAATGCAGTTAGTTGATAACTACACATGAAAGATTAAAAGCAACAAAAAGTCATTGTGTAATAGGTAGCAATCAAAATAAGAGCATCTTATAAGGAAAAGGCTGAAGATGGTAAAGAACAAAAAACAGGTGGTTGTAGACTTCTGGCAAGACATACAAATATGTGCGACTTGCATAAGAAAAACATAATAGCAGGAAAGTAAGCCGTACACCCGTACACAGACGTTCACATTTTAAGCAACATAGGTGAACGGTGAAGTGACTAGCATAGTTATAATTCCGAGATAGCAATGTGTAGCTGCCGAACCCAAAAAACGGGATGACAGCTGGTCTGAATTTTTTATACATATTAAATAATTAATTAATATTATAAAATTTGTGATGTATTACGAAATAACAATAAAAACATAAAGATCTTAACATATTAAGTAAATACCTAAAAAATCCAAAAACAAACAAGAAAGCATCTAAAGGCTAAAAGTAACTAGCTAGATATTAAAACTCGACTTTTTTACACTGTATAAGAAGGAAATACCTAAAATATCCTAAGATAATATAAATTTCGGAAATCTTTAGCAACCACTACCAACTCTGATTGTGGCCGCTAAAGCAGGCATGATAGCTGCACAGCAAAACGCTCCACTACATACTTCGATTAGCAGCCACTGGCTGCTATGTCGCTATAGCAGGCTATTGAGTGCTTTTCTCGTACGTCGAATATATATGGAATGATAGAACTTCACTTCAAAAAGAGATTTTTCCTTTTACATTAACCTCAAATTAACTAATAAATCATTTCCATTTTTACTACAATGTCAAACATTACAAAACATGAAAAAAAAATCAAGAATAGTTTCTTTTCCATCTAATATATGGCCCTTAAAGATTTAGAAGACAGTACTTCATTGTTTTCTTGTTGCCTACACCGCTCTGGATGTAAAGCTTTTGATATCTTAGTTTACATTGGATAAAACAGAAACAGTATTGATATTACCTTAAGCAGCAACAATACTAACAGTCAAAATAATTATTATTAACTCTTATTCATATTATGTGAGAAATATGAGCTATGACTGAGGAATTAATGCAATAACATGATGTTGAATCTTTCTTCCCCTTCCCCTACACCTTGCGCACTAACTTAGAACAGATACCCTCTTTCTCACCTTTTATTGGTTACAAGACAATTTCAGGGTGTACAACCATGTAGATTCTGAAATAAAGTTCACCTCCCACGCTGTTCCTCATAAAAATAAATCCATGAGATACATCTAAACTGTCTATACAAATTTAACGCATTTTACTTCTACTTAACTTACACAAAGGAAGGCACCATTCTCACACAGCGAGAGGAACACAAGCACAGTTACCAATCTCAGATAAAGGCACATAGTGGGCAATCTCAAAAACGCTATTATAGGATAGCGCATACCATGACGACTGCTATTCTCAACTTCTTAATACTAAATTCATGAAACGTTGATCAATATCAATAAAAATTCATAGTACTTACGCAAATCATAGAGGTAAATACCAAAAAAAGTAAAAAAAAAAAAATCAAATAAGTTTAAGCATCGAAGTCTTATTAATATCCAAATTCAATAAAAGACCAATAAAACAAGGTTTATTTCCAGAAGCACTCTGCGGCAGAGGCAGCTAACAGAGGTGCCACTACAGCACACTATTCAAACCTCATTTAAATATCAAAAACCAAATTTCTTAAATCTCATTTCACTATGCCTTCCTTGAATTGAACTTAACATGAACCTTCAACTTAAGAAAAATAAAACATCACTCCCTTACATTTCCTATCAACATCTAGTCCAGAATTCCCAACATTTTCATCTTCCTATCTCATTTCAATCTTCTCAACCAAACATTACAATTAGTTCCTAAACCTTAACTTCCACAAAAAAAAAAAAAACAGAACAAAACAAAAAGTTAAGCACATCCAAACACACTCAAAACAAACAGCGTACTCTCCTTCAAGGCTCAAACTCATCATCTCTACATAACAACCCTTCCCATTTCATTCAAACAACTCCCGAATTACTTCAACAGAATTATATTTACATTAAAAGCATCAATGTTTGTCCCCAAAAACAAACCCCACAAACCAGAATTTCCTCCCAACACCAAAAACACAAAGCATATAGTAAAACATACACATAAACACCAACCCCATTAAAAAAATTGCAAACTTTAATCAAATTAAACGAAAGGGTTAAATAAGCATCACAAAAATAAAATCTCAAACAGAATCAATTGGGTCCCACTAAAATTTAATGACCCATACAGAGAAGAGAGGAAAGGAACAAGAAATGGTGTGAAGAGATCTGCATGTTTTTTTTTTTTTTGCTTGAAATTGCATTGCGTTTTGAATTAAAAATAAAAAATTAAAAAAAAATAATAAAAAGAGAAAGAAAAATTATGAGAGAGAGAAGTGCTTACTGTGAATGGATGAGAAGACGATACGACTTCCACCGTCGTCGCTTGGTTTAGCAAAGGTTTGAGGGCAAACGCTAAAGGGTATCTGTTGTTCAACTCAACATAGGCTAATTGGGTTTTTCAGATTGAAGATTTTTTTGGGCTTATCGATGGGCTTTTCTTTACTGGCTCAATAAGTGTTAAGCCCGTAATTCACATTCACTATTATTAATTACTAAAACAATATATGTGACTACTTTTTACCCACAAATTTTTATAAAATAACACATTTTTGTTCAAGCTTGTTTTTATTCCTTTTTTTTATCAATGGCCAATCCACAACAACGAAATCAAATGTTACTTATTCATAATCTTTCATCAGATATCTAAGAAAATATTCTCACCTTTTTACCCATCAAAAGAGCAATTATTATATCAATATGTCTCGAAGGTTCAAAAGAGTGTGGTGTTGTTATCTTAAATTCTTGTTTGGTATAGAGTTTTCTTTTCAATGTGGTCGACGTGAGTTGGCCGCAATGGTTGATCACATGTTCAATTCGCACGACGGCAAAGAAATCAAAACTTTTAAGTTGCAGATCGATCCTATTGGGATTGAAATGTTGCTCCATAAATGACTAAATATCTGCATTGAAAAAGATATAAAAGATCTTGACTTGTACTTTTTAGTCCAAATATTTAGCCATTTCTTGAGAGAAATGCTTCGATCCCAATACGAATGATATGCAACTTAAAAGTTTTGATTTATTCGTCGTTGTGTGAATAGAACATGTGATCAACCATTGCATCCAACTCATGTCGATCGTATCAAGAAAATTCTCAACCAAACAATAATTTGCAGTTAGAACACAACAATCTTTTGAACCTTTTAAGACACAATTGATACAACTATTGCTCTTTTGATTGGTAAGAAAGTGAGAATGTGTGCAAGGATATTCAATGGAAGATTATGAATAGATTGAAGTTGGTTTTCGGTTTTGGAGATTGGCAATTAGTAAAGAAAGGAATAAAAACACAATTGAACAAAAATGTGTTATTTTACATAAATTTAAGGGTAAAAAATAATCTATGTATATTGTTTTAGGTCAATCCACAAAGAAGTAATTAATAATAGTGAATGTAAATCGAAGACTTACATGATTTTTCATAGGTGAGAATGTTTTCAAGGATATGCGACGGAAGACTATGAACCATAAAAATTATTTTCAATTGGAGTTGGTCATAGGTAAATGAAAGAAATAACAACACAGTTGGTAAAGTAGTGTCTTTTTTTAAGTAGCATAAAATTTGTAATTTTTAGATTTGCAAAACAAATACTTGAATATGTATATGAAGACATGGTAGGGATGAAGTGGTATTTATGATTGAAAAATTGGTTGATTTGGGTAGAGTGGGGAAATTGAGATCCAACGGTTAGTATAATAATATAGCATTCAACGATTATTATTTAAGAACGGAAATCTATGTAGATCTTTTGTCAATATAGGTATTTATACATAATTGAGTATTTACAAAAAGACACAATTTTGTCTTTAAGTGATAATTTTGTAACTTGTGTTAAATAATTAAAAAAGAACTTATTCATTTAGAGCTAAACTAGTAATTATGCGTTCACATGGGTCCAAGGTCGAAGTTATCTTACTATGTAAATTAAAAAAATATTTAAATATATCTTTAATTTTATAATTATAACATTTAATTTTGGTAAGTTTTTTTTTTTTTGGTTAACATCCCTTCAAATATAATTCTATTTTAAAATAATTCTTCTATCTAATTTTTTTATTATAAAATTATAACACTATTAAAATATAACCATTTTTTTATTAAAAAAAACCTAAATATAATTGCATTATAACACTTTTTTAACTTAAAATTAATCTAAAACATTTTACTCTTTTTTCCTAAAATAATCTAAATTTCATTGTTGCAGTCCTTTTCCCGTTTGTAGATTTTCTCACGTTGTGTCACAATTCATAAAGTAAAAATATCTAGAAAAGCATTATGAATTTGATTAAAGGTTCAATCCTGTCACTATGACAAATTTCTTCATCACCCTTTACCATTAGGGATGACAATAAAATCCGCATTCGCGGGTATCCACCCGAACTCATTTGATTTTCCCGATATTAAAATTCGGGGGCGGAGACGGGGACGGGTTTGGGGTGGTGATATCCATCCGACCATCCCACACCCAAACCCAAACTCGTCCTGCAAGTAATATTATTGCAATTTTTAAATTTTATTTACATATTGAATATATTTAATATTTTTTTAAATATTTTTTATAATTTTATCTTTATAGAAAATATTTTTTAATTTTATTATTATTTAATAATAATTATTTTATTATAATAAATATAATTTTTATATTTATAATTTTATCTATATGAGTGGGTGCGGGCGGGGATGGGTGCAAAAATTTTACACCCACTATGAAACAGGGGCGGGGGCAGGTTTTCTCCGATTAGTCGGGTGCAGGTGTGGAGGAGGCGAAATCCGCCCCGCCCTTCCCTGCCCGGTTGCCATGCCTACTTATCATTACTAGGTCTAAGACTAGGACTTGGACTTTCTTATTTACCACCCTCCCTTTACAACCAAATTTTACTCTCACTTTTGAACTTTTTCATATACGCTCATAAAATCCCTTATTCTTCACAAAAGAAGAAAAGCTCTAATTCTAAACCTATTCTAGAACCCACCATTGTCCAACAAGCACCACCAAATGAAGAAAAAGGTTATGTAACGATGAATTTGAATATGGTGATGAATCTCAAATAAATGAAGATGTTGGTGATGGCGATGAGAATTATGATGAGGAAGATGACTGAAACAATGAAGAAGAAGGCATGCATTAGGTTTTTTTAGAAAAGAAAACTTGAACATTTGGTATTAATTTTAGGTTAAAAAAAATATAATTTAATTATATATATTTTTTAAAATGATTATGTTTTAACGGTGTTACAATTTTTGTAACAGAAATTTGATGGAATCATGGAATGACTATTTTAAAATAAAGGTTAAATTATATTTGTGGTCCCTTAACTTAATTTCAGGTAACGTTTTAGTCCTTTATTTTTTTTCCCCAAGTTGGTCATTTAATTTAATTTTAAGTGACAATTTCATATTTTATATTTTAAAATTTCGACAATGTTATCCTTTTTTGTACAAAAATTCAAAAAAAATCATCAAAATTTTCAACCAAAACCCATTAAATTAATAATCATCTTCAATATAATGCATATTTTATCAAATTCATGACTCAAATATTCAAATACACTCATATTTTCATCTCCAACAACATCAAATAAAAATGAAAATATAAGTTTATTTCAAGATTTAAGATATGAATTTGATTAAATTTGTATTTTATTGAAGATGATAATGAATTTT
>JBBPBT010000183.1:1718270-1735505 GCA_037974875.1 Cicer bijugum
AAAACGAGAAAACGAAGATAGTAAGTAAAACGACATTTATATATTTATTTGACAACTTCATTTTGTTTTCTGTTATTATTATTTTCGTTACTAAGTAAAACGACAAAACGAAGATAGTAAATACATTTTATAAAATAGAGTTGTTTAATAAATATGAAGTACTAATTTATTTGACAACTTTATTTTATTATATGTCATTAATATCTTCGTTTTATAGGTTACTTCATAATAAAGATAATAATAACATATAGTAAAATAGAGTTATTAAATAACGTAATAATTATATCTTTGTTTGACAACTTTCTTAGGGTATAGTATGTTAAGTTGTTTAGGGTTTAAGAAATTATGTTTATAGATGAGGGTTTAGAGTTTAGGGTTTACTGTTCAAGATTAAAGGTTAAGAATTTAGGGTTTAGGGTTTAGGTTTAAGATTTAATGTTTTAGGTTCTGGGTTTCGTATTTAGGGTTTAGGGTATAGTCATTAGGGTTACCTTAGTTGTGAAGTATAACTAAAGAACGAAGATAATAATAACATACAATAAAATAAAGTTGCCCAATAACTATGTAATTATTACTTTATTTGACAACTCTATTTTTTGAAATGTTATTATTATTGTCGTTATGAAGTACTTCTACATAATGAATATAATAATAACATATAATAAAATCGAGTAGTAAAATAAAGTAATATTTATATATTTATTTGACAACTTCATTTTGTTTTATGTTATTATTATTTTCTTGATTAAGTAAAAAGACAAAACGAAGATAATAAATACATTTAATAAAATAGAGTTGTTTAATATGTTGGTATAATGGCCTCTATCATTAGAAAGTTATACACAAGATTATTAACCAAATTAACCAATTTCTTTCTAAGTGATGAACTTAATATCAAAACCAACTTGTTTAATATTAATTCCAATTTAATAGTGATAGATTCAAAAGATTATTCAAAACAGAGATTCAAAAACACATGTATTATCAAGATAAAGAGTATAGAGATAGAGAAGTGTGCACTGGGGATTTTTATACTGGTTCGACTATCGATTCGATAGTCTACATCCAGTCCTGGAATCACTTACTGATTCCAGCCTTCACTAGAAATGATTTGAGTATGTTTACAGACTTTCCAGCACTTCAATGCCTAATCGATTGGTGCAATGCTTGCAACATAAGAAAAGTATTTCAATCGATTGTCCAATCGATTTCTTTAATCATAGAACACAGGTCTGCTGAAAAATATTTTAGTAATCGATTTCCCAATCGATTGACATAGTGAACACTTGGTTCTGTGAATCAGAAAATCGATTAACCAATTGATTTGCAAATCGATTGTCCAATTGATTTATTTTAATCACAAAACACAGGTCTGATAAAAACATTTAAGTAATCAATTTCCCAATCAATTAACTTAGTGACACCTTTGTTTTGTGAATCAGCCAATTGATTAACCAATCGATTTAACAATTAATTTACCAGTTGAATTATAAACTCACTTATTTTATGATTTCAATTTTAATTGGAAAATATTAGATGTGTGAAATCATAATGATGAATCTACCTAATCAACACTATGAACACTAGACAAATTTGCACATAATCTTAAAGCCTTGTATAATATCATCAATCTTTTCTTGATTGCTTGAGATCCAAGATTTGTCCAAGTGTAGTGTTTGATTCTTTCACATAATCTTCAAGCCAAATGATATGATCAATCTTTAATCTTTGCTTGATTGATTTCCTGAAATGTATCTCAACTTACACTATTAGATTAATCGGATAATGCATATACATTGTATGTTTGGAAGTTATATCAAAATCAATGTCAAGGAGACATATATCTTACAATCTCCCCCTTTTTGATTAAATGACAAACATACAATTTAACTTTGAGTTTACATTTCAAAACATAACTTTTAATAACTATTATTTTAAAAACTCCCCCTGAATTATTGACTTCATAATTCATTTCAATTTCAAATTTCATTTCAACATTAAAACTCCCCCTGAATTATAGACTTCATAAATCATTTCAATTTCAAGCACAAGTACAATTTAAATTCATTCAAATTTGGTGTATCAGAGCACATATTCAAGTTTGGTATCAGAGTAATCAAAACACAATATCAGAGCATCCAATTTAAATTCATTTAAGTTTGGTAACAGAGCACATAAGAGCGTATAAGAGCATTCATCCAAATTCTGTATCAGATTGGTATCAGAGCACAACATCACATATGCACATCACAATCACATATCAGATCACATAAGCACAAGTTAAATTCATCCACCAAATTTTAGTATCAGAGCAACAAGAGCACAAGTTAAATTTGATTAAATTCTCCCCCTTTTGTCATTATATTCAAAAAGAACATACAATTAAGAATGATGATTCAAAAGCTATTGCAAGATATACACTGAAAACACAGAAACATTCAAAATACCAAAGAAAACAAAAGCCTAAACAATTAATCTAGGGCTGTTCCTCATTATCACCAATGGGAGAGGTAGAGACTGCTATATTAGCCTCAGCAAGTGTCTCCTCACCATGAGGTTCAATACTATCAAGGTTAATAGGGTTTGTTTCTTCAGTTGCTTGATTGTCAATGTCAACTATGTCTTCAAAAGACATCTTGAGACCCAAATGGTCTTGGATAGCATCAACATCTTTAACAATCGAGTTGAGAGTTGCTTGGAGTTTCCTAAGGGAGGCTTCCACTTTAGCATTGTGAGCAACCTGAGACTCCATAAATTCCAGCAACTTAGCTAAAACCTCAGATTGGTTTTCAGCTTGCTCAGGTTGTTCAGCATTTGGTTGAGCTCTTGTCCAAAAACCATTGATCCTTTTCAATTGCATTTGATTGACAATTGATTCACCAAAGATCAGAGTTATTTGTATTGATTCTTCATTGACAAACGATATTTTGAAGTGTCTCAAAATCTTGGTTATTAGCTGAGGGTAGGGGAGCATCAGTTTTCCTTGTGCTGTTTCCAACATGTTCATCAACATAATCCATGCCCAGCTCATCTTGAGCTCCTTGTACAGTCCCCAAAGAAGAATAATGTCCAGCTTCTGGACTACATCATGGTTTCCTGATCTAGGTACCAACATCCTTGTTAGCACATACATCAACATTCTATGTTGGACCTTCATCTGACCGATTGGGAGAGATATTTTTTCGACAAAGCCTTCAATCACCAGGTCTTGAATTGTTGTGTGTTTGTCTACTGATGTTTCCCAAGCATCATCAGTAGAGTCAGGATCAGTCCTGCCATCAACAGATTCTCCATAGAAGGGTAGTCCTGAAAGCTTGGAGAACTCTTTAAAGGACATAGAAATTTTCTTCCCTTTTACTTCAGACTCAAAACCAGTGTCTGTGAGAGTGAAGTTAGAGTAGAAAGCTCTAATCAGTCTTGGATAGATTTCGAGGGGGCAGGAAAGGAAATCTACCAAACCATGAAATCTTAGATGGTTTTGGAAAGTGAATCCGTTTGCATCAAAGTATGCAAAATCCAGAGTTCTTGCCTCATGGATTTTTCTTTTTAGAAATGCAGGGGATAAAGCAAAGTCCTCAACAGGTTTACCTTTAGAAGGTTGAGACTTCTTTGGTTGAGGAGAAGAAGTGGTTTTCTTCTTCTTTTGGGTTGGCTCTTTCATTGCATCACCAATCAATTTTTCAGTTTGTGGAGCCTTCCTCTTCTTTGTTTTTCCTTGATCAATGGCAATGGCTTTCCCTTTATCCTTTGCCATAATCTTATGAGTTGGAATAGACACTCTTTTTGAAGTGGGTGGAGGAGAGGGTGTTCTACCACTTGAGGTTGATGAAGAGGATGGTGATTTATCACTTGTTTGTTTCACTCTAGTCATTTGCAAGATGTAGGAAGTTTGAGATGTTTCAAGGAATCTAAGAAATCGAGTTTGGAAAGAGGTTGAGAGGTGTAAAAAGCACAGAGAAAACACATAGAAGTTTGAGAAGTTTTAGAAGTTGAGGGAAAATGAGTTGAGAAATCGATTTAGGGTTTTAAGTAGTATTGTTCAGAATCGATTTCTAAATCGATGTTATTAAAAATTTGCATAAGATACGTCGATTGCCAAATTGATTTCGGAGGGAAATGAAATGTTTCAGTTATAGTTGCCTCCAACGGCTATAATTTTTTTGCAACAATCATATTTCAAATCGATTCCCAAATCGATTTCCTTAAGTAAAAGTTTAATGGATAAATCGATGTCCAAATCGATTTCCATATCAGTTCAGAAGACTTCTCATAACAGCATCAACTTCGAAATCGACTTATTTGGCTTGCAGGTTTGGTAAATTGACAAAATCGATTACCTAATTAATGCTCGAGTTTGAGTTTGGAAAATTTCTCAAATCTTTGGATTTCTGGGAGAAATAATCGATTATGAAATCGATTCTTTAAAACGATTTTTCAAATCTTCAATTGATTCACCAATCGATTGGATTGATGTATACTTCAGCATTTTTGCTATCACATATCACTAAATCAATTATGAAATCGATTATCGTGTTTTATATTTTGACAATTGAGACACTATGTAGCATAAATCGATTACGAATTCGATTTTGTAATGTTGATTTGAATGTTGACAGAGGATAATCGATTTACAAATTGATTTATCAATTGCATGTTAGTTAGTTTAAATGAAACATCGATGTCTCAATCGATTTTTCACAGAGATCAGATTTCATTTTGATCTATTATACCAAGTTTCATTCTAATATAGAAGAAACTTTCTTTGGGTAGAGCTTTGGTAAAAATATCAGCTAATTGATCAGAAGAATTAATATATTCAAGCATGATATTACCATTTTGGTATTGATCCCTAATGAAATGATGTCTAATCTCTATATGCTTTGTTCTTGAGTGCATAACAGGATTCTTTGTGTTATTTATGGCACTAGTGTTGTCACACATTATAGGCACAGTTCCAAGATCAACACCAAAGTCAGAAAGGTGTTGTTTCATCCATAATACTTGTGCACAACAACTTTCAGCAGCTACATATTCAGCCTCAGTTGTTGAAAGTGCAACACTATTTTGTTTCTTGCTATGCCAAGATACAAGTGAATTCCCTAATAGATGGCAAGTATCAGATGTACTTTTTCTATCTAATTTGCAACCAGCAAAATCAGAATCAGAATAGCCAACAAGAGTGCAAGTTGATCCCTTAGGATACCATAAACCTAGATTTTTGGTTCCTATTAGATATCTAAAAATTCTTTTGACTGCACTTAGGTGGGATTCCTTAGGATTAGCTTGATATCTTGCACACATGTAGACACTAAACATAATATCAGGTCTACTAGCTGTAAGATATAATAAAGATCCTATCATTCCTCTAAACATGGTCATATCTACAAATTTTCCCTGTTCATCTTTATCTATGTGACAAGCTTGACTCATGGGTGTATCAATGGATTTAAATTTATCAAAGCCAAACTTCTTTAAGAGATCATTACAATACTTGGTTTGACTTAGGAAAATTCCATTCTTGCTTTGATTGATTTGAAATCCTAAGAAGAATGTTAATTCTCCCATCATGGACATTTCAAATCTTCCTTTCATCATATTTTCAAATTCTTTGCAAAGCTTACTGTTTGTGGATCCAAAAATTATTTCATCAACATAAATTTGGACAAGCAGAATGTCTTTTCCCTTTGTCTTTATAAAGAGATTTTTATCAACATTTCCTCTTAAAAAATTTTGTTGTATGAGGAAATTGCTGAGTTTTTCATACCAAGCTCTTGGAGCTTGTTTCAATCCATAAAGAGCTTTTGTTAGTTTATAAACATGGTTTGGAAAAGTAGGATCCTCAAATCCTGGAGTTTGACTAACATAAACCTCCTCTTGGATATCTCCATTCAGAAAAGCACTCTTTACATCCATTTGATACAATTTAAAATCCATGATACAAGCAAAATCCTAATTGCTTCTAACTTGGCTACAAGCGCATAAGTTTCATCATAATCAATATTCTCCTCCTGGTTGTTTCCTTTGGCAACTAGTCTAGCCTTATTTCTAGTTATTACTCCATTCTCATCCATCTTATTCCTAAACACGCATCTAGTTCCAATAATATGTTTGTTTTCTGGTTTAGGAACTAAGATCCATACTTTGTTTCTCTCAAATTGATTAAGTTCTTCTTGCATGGCAATTATTCAACCATTGTCCAAGAGAGCTTCTTTTATATTTTTAGGTTCTACTTGAGAAACATAGGTTGTGAAATTACAGAAGTGTCTAAGAGATTTTCTAGTAGCTACCCTTTTGAAATTTCTCCTATGATGTTGTCAATAGGATGGTTTTTGTTAAACTTCCATTCCTTAGGTAAGCCATCTTCCCTTATAGGTTCTATATAATCAATGTTAGTTGGAGGTGATGTTTCATTTGGTTCTTTTGGATCTGATTCTACAATTTCATCACGGGAATCACCAACTATAAGAGGGTTATTGTTCAAGTTTTTAGTAAACATTTCATCAAATTTTACATGAACAGATTCCTCTATAGTTTTAGTTCCTTTATTATAGATCCTATAGGCCTTACTAGATTGTGAATATCCTAGAAAAATTTCATCATCTGCCTTAGAGTCAAATTTCCCTAGATGCTCTTTTCCATTATTCATTACAAAACACTTGCATCCAAAGACTCTAAAATAGGCAATGCTTGCTTTTCTACCTTTGTATATTTCATAGGATGTTTTTCTAAGTATAGGCCTAATTAGAACTCTATTTATCACATGTCTAGCTGTGTTTATTGCATCAACCCAAAAGTATTGTTCTAGCAAGTTCTTCTAGAGATCTATTCTCTAGAGATCTATTCTCTAGAGATCTATTCTTCCATTCTACAACTCCATTCTGTTGTGGAGTTCTTGGGGCTGAGTAAATGTGGTGAATTCCATTTTGTTCATAATAATTGTGAAAAGATTCATTTTGAAATTCTCCACCATGATCACTCTTAATGGAAACTATTTTATGATTCGTCTTATTTTGAACTTGATTTGCAAATTTTTTGAAGATAGAGAAAGCATCACTTTTGTGAGTCAGAAAATAAGTCCATGTATATCTAGAGTAATCATCAACTAAAACATATCCATACAGATTTCCTCCAAAACTTTTTATTTGAGAGGGACCAAATAGATCCATGTGAATTAATTGTAGAACTCTATTAGTTTGTACTAAGTTTATTGGTGGGAAAGAGGACTTGACCAATTTACTTTTCTCACAAGAATCGCATAATTTGTCCTTAGTAAATTTTCTATTTGGGAGACCTAGCACTAGTTGTTTGCTAACTAGTTTGTTAAGATGATCTATATGTATGTGAGCTATTCTCTTATGCCACAACCAATCTTCATCAGATTTAGATAACAAATAGCAAACATTATTTGCAGGCAAAGAATCAAGATCAATCATGTATATATAATTTACCCTTTCACCTACCAATTTTATGCTATCATCTTCCTTGTGCTCAAGTATACAAGTATGTGATGTAAAATATACCTGGAATCCTTTATTGCAAAGCTGACTAATACTAAGCAAGTTGTGTTTCAAACCTTTTACATAGAGAATATCCTTGTTTACCGTTGTTGATTCACTCCCTATGTCTCTAGCACCAAGTATTTTACCTTTGTTATTGTCACCATACTTTACATATCCTCCATCTTTTAAATTCAGAGACAAGAATTTTGATTTGTCTCTAGTCATATGCTTGGAACATCCATTGTCTAGGTACCATGAGTGATTTTTGGATGTCAAGCATACCTGCAAAATAGAATTTAGATTTTGGTTTTAGGTACCCAATTTAGATTGGGTCCTTGAGGGTTAGTTTCAATGACAGGTTTTTTTACTCTCCAGATTTCCATCCCATGTTAGCAAGCTTTTTCAGTTTACAATTAAAAGATATATGTCCCTTTTTGCAACAAAAATGGCATGAAAAAGCAGAGGATGTACTTTGAGTTTGTTTAATGAAAACATCATGCATTTGCTTTGATCTAACAAATTTATGATTCTTTTGAGCACTCCTATTTGGTCTATAGCCAATTCCAAATTTTTTATTATGATTCTTTTGAGCATTCCCATTTGGTCTATAACCAATTCCAGATTTTTCTTTATGATTCCTTTGGTTCCCAAGAAGAACATTCAGGTTGTTTTTACCACTAGTAAATTTTTCTAAATCAAATTGTAGTGATTCAACTTTTCTTTCAAGTCCATTAAAACTACTGAGTTTATCAAGTGCTTCCTTTTTCAAGAGTGTATTCGTGTCTTCAAGCAACTTATGTTCCTATTTAATTTCTTCATACATCATGCACTGTTTTTCTAACATTTTCTTAGTTCTAATCAATTGTTGGACTACCTTAATATGTTCATCATGCAATTCATTGAAAGCATCATGCAATTCTTCATAAGAGGGATTAGAGGTAGTACTTACATCACTATCTGAATTTGAATCTGAATCTGAGTGAGTTTTGGCCATTAGACACAAGTTTGCTTCTTCTTCTTTGGAAGATGCAAAATATTTTTCATCATTGTCATTCCAAGCTATGTAAGCTCTTTTAGTTTTTGAAGATGGTTGATCCTTGCCTTTAGCTTTCACAAACTTGTTTCTATTTTGTAGTTGAAAACATTCATATTTTATGTGGCCTGTTTTTCCACATTCATAGCAAGTTATCACTTTGCTATCATTTGTCTCATTCTTGTTGAAGCTTTTTGTCCTTGAACCGGATGGTTTCTTTGATTGGTTTCCTTTCTTTTTTAGAAACCTCTTGAACTTTCTGACCAACATTCCGATTTTAGGTTCTTCATCAGTTTCACTATCGGAATCATCAATACATGTTTTTGGTTCATATTTTGTTTTATGAGCTTGAACCTTCAGAGATAGTCCCTTTCTTTTCCGATCAGTTTGCTCATCCTCATTCAACATGTGTAGCTCCATTTCATGTTCTCTTAGTTTTCCAAAAAGGGTGGCAATGGTCATGCTTCCAAGATCCTTTGATTCAGCTATTGTAGTGACCTTAGGTTGCCATTCTCTTGTTAAGCATCTCATCACTTTGTTTATTTGTTGCTTATTGTAAATTACTTTACCTAGAGCATTTAGATTGTTAATGACATGTGTGAATCTTGTCTGCAAGTCATTAATTGACTCATCCTTCTTCATATTGAAGAGTTCATATTCATGCATCAGAGTGTTGGTTCTGGCCCTCTTGACATCAGTTGTGCCTTCATGAGTTTCTTGGAGTGTATCCCATATTTCTTTGGCAGTTTTGCAATATGATACCCGAAAAAAATCATCAGCACTTAAAGCAGAAGTTATTATATTTTTGGCTTTTGCATTATAGCCAACTTTTTTCTTATCATCATCAGACCAATCAGATCTGGGTTTCAAGATTAATGATTCACCAGTACCAGCAATTCTAGGCACATAAGAACCATTTTCTACTGCATCTAATATGTCAAGACCACTTGCCTCTAGAAAGATAAGCATTCTTTCTTTCCAGTACATATAAGCAGACCCATTAAAGGCAGGGGGTCTAGCTAAAGAGGCACCTTCGCCCAGGAATTCAATAGAGGTCATTTTCTTTTTGAGAATTAGTCTAAAAGATTAGGCTCTTGATGCCAATTGTTGGTATAATGGCCTCTATCCTTAGAAAGTTATACACAAGATTATTAACCAAATTAACCAATTTCTTTCTAAGTGATGAACTTAATATCAAAACCAACTTGTTTAATATTAATTCCAATTTAACAGTGATAGATTCAACAGATTATTCAAAACAGAGATTCAAAAACACATGTATTATCAAGATAAAGAGTATAGAGATAGAGAAGTGTGCACCGGAGATTTTTATACTGGTTCGACTATCGATTCGATAGTCTACATCCAGTCTTGGAATCACTTACTGATTCCAGCCTTCACTAGAAATGAGTTGAGTATGTTTACAGACTTTCCAGCACTTCAATGCCTATACATCTAACTCAACACCACTCTACAACAACAACCAATCTATCCTTAAGAACTAATCGCCAAGCTCTAGCAAGATCAGATTGAGATCTCTTTTAGATGATCACAAACATCCTAAAAGATGACCACCAGTTTCACAATAGTGGATTTTCACACACTTTTATTTACACAAATGTTTCTTTCAAAAAAGAACTAAGAACTAAGAACACTTGACTCAATCGCACAAATCTCACACTAAGTATTTGCCAATATTTGTGAGTTATAAAAATTTCTAAAAGCCAATGAATATCTTTTAGTTTTCTGTAGTTTTGTATATTTATGAAAATTGTGATTGATTCAGTTTATATAGTTTCAGGAAAACTTCAGTCAAATCGATTTCCCAATCGATTTTATTAATGTGTGTTACCAGCTTAATCGATTGCCTAATCGATTATCGCGTTTCTTGTTTTTCTTGAATCTTGATAATAGATGAACTAATCGATTTCTTAATCGATTCTTTTAATGCATATATCAGAAACTGATATTCAGTTCATATCAGAATCGATTGAATAATCGATTATAATTGTTTTGTTCAAAGCGAGATCAAAACAATCGATTACTTAGTCAACTCACTTTCATTAACATAATCGATTTGGCAATGGGCTAAATTCTCCATGTAACTCAGACATTTATTCTAATCGATTTGCCAATCGACTTGACATGTTCCAGTAACTCGTATATTTAGTTAAAATCGATGTGCCAATCGATTATGCAATCTGTTACTGATAGATGATGAACTAGTTCATTCATGCAATCGATTACCTAATCGATTAGTGCAGAGCTTGCAACTTAAGAAAAGTATTTCAATCGATTGTCCAATCGATTTCTTTAATCACAGAACACAGGTCTAATGAAAAATATTTTAGTAATTGATTTCCCAATTGATTGACTTAGTGAACACTTAGTTTTGTGAATTAGAAAATCGATTAACCAATTGATTTGCAAATCGATTGTCCAATTGATTTATTTTAATCACAGAACACAAGTCTAATAAAAATATTTAAGTAATCGATTTCCCAATCGATTAACTTAGTGACACCTTTGTTCTGTGAATCAGACAATCGATTAACCAATCGATTTATCAATTGATTTACCAGTTGATTTATTAACTCACTTATTTTATGATTTTAATTTTAATTGACAAATATTAGATGTGTGAAATCATAATGATGAATCTACCTAATCAACACTATGAACACTAGACAAATTTGCACATAATCTTCAAGCCTTGTATAATATCATCAATAATTGCTTGATTGCTAGAGATCCAAGATTTGTCCAAGTGTAGTGTTTGAGTCTTTCACATAATCTTCAAGCCTTATGATATGATCAATCTTTAATCTTTGCTTGATTGATTTCCTGAAATGTATCTCAACTTACACTATTAGATTAATCAGATAATGCATATACATTGTATGGTTGGAAGTTATATCAAAATTGTAAGACCCGTAATTTTAAATCCTAAGTTTTACAATTTTAGGGTATTTTGTGTTAAATTGCTTAGGCTTTTAACCTAGTTTTCGGTATTTAGTGAGTTAAAGGCGGAAAATATATTTTTGGAAATTGGATTAAAATTATTTGTCGAAGAATAATTTATTTAGGTTTCGAAGAATTTAATTCTGGGCGGTTTTGTTCAAAATATCTCAGGTTGCTGAAAATTATATTTAACAATTGAGTTGCGACGAGAGTAGATACTTTTATCAAAATAGTTTGAGATGTGAGTGAAGTGATGAATGTGAGAGGTGTTATATATTTATTTGCTTAGGTTTAATTATTATTATATATATATATATTATATTATTATTATTAGTAATATATATGTATATAAGTATAAGAAAAGGAAAGGAAGGAAATAGAAAGAAAAGAAATATAAAGGAAGGAAAAAGGAAGAAAGGAGAAAGGAGAGAAAGAAACAACATTTTTTCCTTCTTCTTCCTCTGCCCGTGCGAACCACTCCTTCTCCCTCTTTTCTTCTTCGTTGTTTTTGCTTCCTTTTTCGTTCTTTGGCTTCAAGAATAGAAACCAAAGGATTAGTGGGTAAGAGAGCAAGGTTTTCTCAGCTTCATACTTCCTCGTTGTTTCGAAATCGAAGAAAAACGATATTAGGGATTTCAAAACCGTCAAACACAAACCTCCCCGTTTCATCTAGATCTAAGCTTCGTTTCGCAAAAAGGTAGAAGGGAAAGTTGCTCACCACTATGCTACGGTGCTAGGGAACCAACTTTGGAAGCGACGTTGCGAGCAGAGATTTTACCGGATTTACTCGCGGTATTGTAATCGCACGTGAAAGCTAACGTGAAGGTAAGGGCTCCTTCCAAACTTTTAGTTTGCATATAGGGACTTATCTGTGGTTGTGTGGAAAAGAATTTTGTTAGGGTTAAAGTGTTGATTTGGAGAAAATGAATTTAAACTCATTTATGTATGATTTTGAGTAAATGAAACTTGTTGTGTTTGAGTGGTGGATTATGTTGATTTGTGTTCGTCGTATTTGACGTGTTCTTAATTAATACTGATGAAATTTGATATGTGTATGTTGGATTTAGTGGAGAAATGAATTGATGTGTTTTGGTGTGAGTTGTGGATTGGATTTGATAATATGTTTGAGTTTGTTTTGTGTGGAATTTGAAAACCATTACGTTAAATGAGTATTAAGAATGGGGAATCTCTTAATGTCTTGTTTACTTAATGTGTGTTTGTGAAAATCGTTTAAGTTAAATGAGTATTAAGAATGGGGAATCTCTTAATGTCTTGTTTACTTAATGTTTGTTTTGGAAAATCGTTTAAGTTAAAAGAGTATTAAGAATGAAGAATCTCTTAATATTTCTGTTTGCTTAATGTTTGTTGTGAAAATCGTTTAAGTTAAATGAGTATTAAGAATGGAGAATCTCTTAATGACTTGTTTACTTAATGTTGTTGTGAAAATCGTTTAAGTTAAATGAGTATTAAAAATGGGGAATCTTTTAATATCTGCATTTACTTAACGATTGTTGTGGATGGAGTCAGTGTATGCTCATGCATTTCATTTTGGTAAATTGTGCTGACCCGTGATAGGTGGCACCTCGGTAAACAGTACTGACCCGTGATAGGTGGTACGTTTACGATTTACGTTTTTGGTAAGTTGTGCTGACCCGTGATAGGTGGCACCTCGGTAATTGGTACTTTGGTCTGCGATAGGCGGTACAATTATGATTTACGGCCCTTCGAGGAGGGTTTTGGTTTGGAATTCTGAGTCCATGCATTTTGGCATATACGCATTGCATTAGGGTGCTTGGCACACGAGTCGTGTTTGAATCAAATTATGATTGAGTGTTATGTATTGATATTGTGTTTGTCCGTGAGAGACTGCACAGGTGTTTGTCCATGAGAGACTACACCCTGGTAAATTGTGTTTGTCCGTGAAAGACTGCACAGGTGTTTGTCCGTGAGAGACTACACCCTAGTAAATTGTGTTTGTCCGTGAGAGACTACATATGTGTTTGTCCGTGACGGGCTACACCCTGATAAATTGTGTTTGTCCGTGAGAGACTGCACAGGTGTTTGTCCGTGAGAGACTACACCTGGTAAATTGTGTTTTTCCGTGAGAGACTGCACAGGTGTTTGTCCGTGAGAGACTACACCCTGGTAAATTGTGTTTATCCCTTAGAGACTGCATAGGTGTTTGTCCGTGAGAGACTACACCCTGGTAAATTGTGTTTGTTCGTGAGAGACTGCACAGGTGTTTGTCCGTGAGAGACTACACCCGGGTAAATTGTGATTTGTTGGTTCATTTTGTCTGTGTGGGGATTGTCGTGTCAAGATAATTCCATGTGATTTGTTGGTTCATCTTGTCCGTGTGGGTATTGTGTTATATGTGTTAAGTGTTATGTTTTGGAATTGAGTGATAGCATGTTTGATTGCAAAACTATTTCGAAACTCATGATGTTGTAGTGATTGTGTTATAAGTGCTAAGTGTTATGTTTTGGAATTGTGTGATAACATGTTTGATTGCAAAACTATTTCGAAGTTCATGATGTTGTAGTGATTGTGTTGAAATTGCTAAGCGTTAAGACTTGGAGTTGTGTATGAACATAATTGAGTTAGTTTATGTATTTTTGGAAGAATAAGCAGGGAAATCGATTTCCCAATCGATTTGATGAGTTACAGGGACTTCGCTAAATTGACAAAATCGATTTACCCAATCGATTTTGTAATATGTTTTTCAAAACCATTTAAGAAATAGATTTAGCAAATCGATTGGATTCATTACAGGAGCTCAGCAAAATTGACGAAATCGATTTGGTAAATCGATTGGCTTCAATACAAGGGATCAGTTTTTCATTCAATCGATTTCCCCAATCGATTGATTTAAGTCCAGAGTTCAGTTTTCACTAAAAACTTTCAGGAAATCGATTCCCCAATCGATTGGCTTAGTAGAAATTCTTATTTTGAGTTAGATAATCGATTGCTCAATTAATTTATCAATGTGTTGGTCAGTTATGTATTACTTGATGGATTGAGAACTTTATTTTGATTTCATTTTTATTTGGTAAGTATTATATGAACTTTTAGCATATGGAAAACCCTTTTAAGGTGCATGCTAAGTTGTAAAGGTATTTTGTGCATTTAAAAACTTAAATGTTATGTGTTAACTGTTAATTTCGGTTGGTGACCTTTTACAACTATTGTGGAAATCTGGGCTTTGCCCTCAGATGAGAGCCAGGACTATCCTACCAGTTCACACCCTGTGGATGGGGATGTAGATGAGAATGCTTGACTGGAGTTACGTCAGGAGGATCTTACGGGGCGCGTGAAGATCACTCAGGGTGTACAGTTTTTAGTTTGCTTTGTAGAATGATCAGATTAGGTTGACGCAGAGGGAACAAATGTCTTTCGGTTAAATTGTGTTCATTTTAAATTGGAAGACTGTACCACATTTTGATGTTTAAATATTTTGGATTCATATATCGAGAAACTTTTCCGCTGCTTGTAAATTACAATGACATAAATATTTATCCAAAGGTATTTCCTTATTTGTTTATCTGTTTTATTTTAATTTCTTTTGGAAAAAAAAATACACCCTCGCTTTGAAAATCGGGGTGTTACAAAAATCAATGTCAAGGAGGCATATATCTTACATAATAAATATTATGTATTAATTTATTTGACAACTCTATTTTATTATGTAATTAACAACTTCGTTTTATGGGTTTCCTCAAAATAAAAGATAAAAATAACATATAATAAAATTGAGTTGTCAAATAAAGTAATAATTATATCTTTATTTGAGAACACTCTTAGGGTATAGTATGTTAAGTAGTTTAGGGTTTTTGAAATTATGTTTAGGGATTATGGTTTAGAGTTTAGGGTTTATTGTTCAAGATTAAAGGTTAAGAATTTAGGGTTTAGGGTTTAGGTTTAGGATTTAATGTTTAGGGTTCTGGTTTTAGTATTTAGGGTTTAGGGCATAGTCATTACGGTTATCTTAGTTGAGAAGTATAACTACAGAACGAACATAATAATAACATACCATCAAATAAATTTGTCCAATTACTATGTAATTATTACTTTATTTGACAAATCTATTTTTTGAAAAGTTATTATTATTGTCGGTATAAAGTACTTCTACATAATGAACATAATAATAACATATAATAAAATCGAGTAGTAAAATAAAGTAATATTTATATATTTATTTGAGAACTTCATTTTGTTTTACGTTATTATTATTTTCTTGATTAAGTAAAACGACAAAATGAAGATAATAAACACATTAAATAAAATAGAGTTGTTTAATAAATATTATGTATTAATTTATTCGACAACTCTATTTTATTATTTGTCATTAATAACTTCGTTTTATAGGTTACTTCAAAATAAAAGATAAAAATAACATATAATAAAATAGAGTTGTGAAATAAAGTAATAATTATATCTTTATTTAACAACATTCTTAGGGTATAGTATGTTAAGTTGTTTAGGTTTTAGAAATTATGTTTAGGGATTACGGTTTAGAGTTTAGGGTTTATTGTTCAAGATTAAAGGTTAAGAATTTAGGGTTTAGGTTTAGGATTTAGTGGTTAGGTTTTGGGTATAGTATTTAGGGTTTAGGGTATAGTCATTAGGGTTATCTTAGTTGCGAAGTATAACTATAGAACGAAGATAATAATAACATACAATAAAATAAAGTTGCCCAATAACTATGTAATTATTACTTTATTTGACAACTCTATTTTTTGAAATGTTATTATTATTGTCGTTATGAAGTACTTCTACATAATGAGGATAATAATAACATATAATAAAATCGAGTAGTAAAATAAAGTAATATTTATATATTTATTTGACAACTTCATTTTGTTTTATGTTATTATTTTTTTCTAGATTAAGTAAAACGAAAAAATGAAGATAATAAATACATTTAATAAAATAGAGTTGTTTAATAAATATTATGTATTAATTTATTTGACAACTCTTTTTTATTATTTGTCATTAATAACTTCGTTTTATAGGTTACTTCAAAATAAAAGATAAAAATAAACATATAACAAAATTGAGTTGTCAAATAAAGTAGTAATTATATCTTTATTTGACAACGTTCTTAGGGTATAGTATGTTAAGCTGTTTAGGGTTTTAGAAATTATGTTTAGGGATTACGTTTTAGAGTTTAGGGTTTATTGTTCAAGATTAAAGGTTAAGAATTTAGGGTTTAGGTTTAGGATTCAGTGTTTAGGGTTATGGGTTTTGTATTTAGGGTATAGTCATTAGGGTCATCATAGTTGCAAAGTATAACTACAGAACGAAGATAATAATAACATACAATAAAATAAAGTTGCCCAATAACTATGGAATTATTACTTTATTTGACAACTCTATTTTTTGAAATGTTATTATTATTGTCGTCATTAAGTACTTCTACATAATGATGATAATAATAACATATAACAAAATCGAGTAGTAAAATAATGTAATATTTATATATTTATTTGACAACTTCATTTTGTTTTATGTTATTATTTTTTTCTTGATTTAGTAAAACGACAAAACGAATATAATAATTACATTTAATAAAATAGAGTTGTTTAATAAATGTTATGTCTTAATTTATTTGACAACTCTATTTTATTATATGTCATTAATAACTTCGTTATATAGGTTACTTCAAAATAAAGATAATAATAATATATAATAAAATATAGTTGTCAAATAAAGTAATAATTATATTTTTGTTTGACAACATAT
>JBBPBT010000183.1:1746290-1763875 GCA_037974875.1 Cicer bijugum
TTTATTTGACAACTAAATTTTGTTATATGTAATTATTATTTTCGTTATTCAGTACAACTACAAAATGAATATAATAATAACATATAATAAAATAAAGTTGTCTAAACAATATATAATTATTAGTCTATTTGAAAACTTGATTTTATCATATGTTATTACTATCTTCGTTTTATAGTTTTACTTCATAACAAAGTTAATAATAACGTATAATAAAATAGAGTTGTTAAATAAAGTAACAATTGCATCTGTATATGACAACTCTATTTTATTAATGTTTAATGTGTTAAGTTGTTTAGTATTTAAAAAATCTTATTTTGGGTATAAGAAATCACATTTTGGGATTAGAGTTTAGAGTTTAGGCTTTAGTGTTCAAGATTCAGGGTTAAAAGGTATTCATGGTTTAGGTTTAGGATTTAGTAAAATAGCGTTGTTTAATAAATATGTAATTATTACTTTATTTGACAACTGTTACACCCAAAATCACATAATAACATATATAATAATTTATATCATATTTCTATACAATTTGCAGCAGATAAATAAAAATCTATTTCCAAGAAAATAAAAACTTTGATTTTTAATATAGGATATCACGTTTCTCAAAAATCCAAAGGGACACTTTAAACTTCTTTACTCCTATAAAATAGTGCAATCTCAATAAGCTTGATTTAAGTATAATTACTTGATTTAATTCTAAAAAATTACTAGTACTTATAAGGTTTTCATACATAAAGTCGTTTCAAATTAAATAAGTAAAATTCAAATTACAACTCTTATTCCCAGTATCACCTATCAGAGTGGGGGTTCCTCCCAAACTTGAACTTTAAGACTTAGTAACATATAACAATTGCGATTTCGCAAATGCATGGCTAAGCCTATCAAACACAAACAACGAAGGCGGTGCGTTTTGAAATCATGTTAATAGTATAATATAAGTAAGAAGAACACCCAAACAATCATAATACACCATATCATAACACAAACATTCTTCAAGGAAAAATATCACATTATAAAGTTAAAACCACTAAAGTAAAATCGATGCATTTCACTATAACATCAAATCATCTAAGAGAAATTATTATCACACACAATACCTATTAATCACAAGAAAATCAATGATATGCATGAGCTTAGACTCTAATTCACAATGTGGTACCATTCTAACTCTGAAGTACTTGGTTAGAAGGCTTGCTACTATGCCACCATCATGGGGGATGGACAAATTCATCTAATCAAACATATGCACGAACTTCATTTGAAATCAAATATCACTATAATATCAAAGACAACGCATTTAACAAAATTAAATCAATCAACCCCTTATAAATATTTTTATTCCATATTTTAATATCACAATTTCCATATTTTCACATTAATCAATTTATAACTCAAAAGGCTACTGCCGTACGTAGTGAGCCCCGAATGAATCGTTGGAAAATACAGTTTTCCCATTCATCTCACATTAAATTATATTCATGAATTCACACACTCTCTCACCCCTTACCTTATTTCGTTGCTTTCACACACGAATATGATTCCATGAGAAAACATCCTTCGTGCTTTGACTCTTTGTCCTTCAATCGATCTAACTCTACAATTTATGGGTGAGCGTTTAATAAAATTATGAGAAATTGAGATAGTTAAAAATCAAGTATTTTAGAGAAAAATTGAGATAGTTAAAAATTTGAGAAATTGGGTTTGTTCGACTAACTAGAGAGTTATTGTGTTTCCTCTCCCTTCTACGGAGGCAGCAGCAAGTAGCTCATTTTATAAGTATTTTAGTGAATCGACTGAGTAATCGATTTGTTTGATCTCACATTTTGAACAAAACAATTAAAATCGATTATTCAATCGACTCTTATATGAATTGGGTATCAGTTTCTGATATATGCATTAAAAGAATCGATTAGCAAATCGATTTGTTCATCTATTTCAAGATTCAAGAAAAACAAGAAACACGATAATCGATTAGGAAATCGATTAAGCTGGTAATACGCATTAATAAAATCGATTGGAAAATTGATTTGTCTGAAGTTTTTCTGAAACTATATAAACTGAATCAATCACAATTTTAATAATAATACAGATAGAAAACTAAAAGTTTTTCATTGGCTTTTCGAAAAATACACATTGAGAAAAATTGTTGTAACTCACAAACATCATTGGGAAATACTTAGTGTGAGAATTCATTGTGATTGAATCAAGTGTTCTTAGTTCTTTTTGAAAGAACAATCTTTGTAAAAGAAAGTGTGTGGAAATCTAGTATTGTGAAACTGGTGGTCATCTTTTAGAGTGTGTGTGATCATCTAAAATAGATCTCAATCTGATCGTGCTAGAGCTTGGCGATTAGTTCTTAAGGATAGATTGGTTGTTGTTGTAGTTTGATGTTGAGTTAGATGTATAGGCATTGAAGTGCTGGAAAGTCTGTAAACATACTCAAATCATTTCTAGTGAAGGCTGAAATCATTGAGTGATTTCAGGACTGGATGTAGACTATTGAATCGATAATTGAAGCAGTATAAAAATCTCTGGTGCACACTTCTCTATCTCTATACTCTTTATCTTGATAATACATGTGTTCTTGAATCTCTGTTTTGAATAAGTTTTGAATCTATTATTGTTAAAATTGGAATTTGTAAGACCCATAATTTTTAAGTGTACTTTATGTATTTTAATGAATTTTTGGTATTGAACTCAGGGGCTTTTTGGCCAAGTTATTAATATTTTGGAGTTTATATGATCAAAAAGATAGTTTGATACCAATTAGAATTATTCTTCGATAAATAAATTAATTTAACTGCGGTGAATCTTTTGCGAAGAGTTTAATGCATTTTGGGTGAAAGGATAATTTAATAAATATCTAAAGGTTTTGAGATATTTGTTAATTATAATTAATATATATATATATATATATATATATATATATATAGAAAAGGAAGGGAAGGAATTGAAAAGAAAAGAAATAGAAAGGAAAGAAAAAGGAAGAAAGGAAAAGAGAAGGAGAGAAAACAGAATTCCATCTTCTTCCTCCTTTGCCTCGCGAAAACCATTTGTCTCCCTTCCTCCATTGTTGCTCGTTTTTGCTTTCTTTTCTTTCCTTAGATTTCGAAATTGATAGTGGGTGATAGGGCAAGGATTTCTCAACTTCACTCTTCCTCTTTGATTCGAAAACGGAGAAAAACGGTATTAGGAATTTAAACTCAAATCTCCTCGTTCCATCTAGATCTAAGCGTCGTTTCAAGAAGTGATAGAAGGGAAAGTTGCTCACCACTACACTACGGTGCTAGTGAGCTAACTTTGGAAGCGGCGTTGCGAGCGGAGATTTTTACCGGATTTGCTCACGGTACCGAAATCGAACGAAAAAGCTAAAGTAAAAGGTAAGGGCTCCTTCCAAACTTTTAGTTTGCATTTAGGGCCTTATCTGTAGTTGTGTGGAAAAGAATTTGATTAGGGTTGGTGTATTGAATTGGAGAAAATGAATTTAACTCATTTATGTATAATTTTGAGTAAATGAAATTTGATGTATTTGAGTGTTATGAATTCGTGATTTGTGTTCATCGTACTTGGCGTGTTCATACTTGATGTTTGTTGATTGATGTGATTTGGTGTGAATCGTTGATTGATTTGGATGGAATTTGATAACATGTTTGAGATGTGTTTTGTGTGGCTTGTGTGGAAAAATGATTTTGTGTAAGTTACGGATTGAATGTGAATGTACGTTTGAGTTTGTTTTCGTGTGGAATTTGAAAACCATTAAGTAAACGAGTATTAAGAATGGGGAATCTCTTAATGTCTTGTATACTTAATGAGAGTTTGTGAAAATCGTTTAAGATAAATGAGTATTAAGAATGGGGAATCTCTTAATGTCTCGTTTACTTAATGTGTGTTTTGAAAAATCATTTAAGTTAAATGAGAATTAAGAATGGGGAATCTCTTAATGTCTTATTTACTTGAAGTTTGTTTTGAAAATGGTTTAAGTTAACTGGGCGTTAAGAATGGGGAATCTCTTAATGTCTCGGTTACTTAATGTTGTTTTGAAAATCATTTAAGTTAAATGAGAATTAAGAATGGGGAATCTCTTAATGTCTTGTTTACTTAATGTTTGTTTTTGAAAAATCATTTCAGTTAAATGAGTATTAAGAATGGGGAATCTCTTAATGTCTTATTTACTGAATGTTTTGTTGTGGAAATCGTTTAAGTCAAAAGTATATTAAGAATGGGGAATCTCTTAATATGTCTGTTTGCTTAATGTTTGGCGTGAAAATCGTTTAAGTCAAATGAGTGTTAAAAATGGGGAATCTTTTAATAACTGCATTTGCTTAACGATTGTTGTGAATGGAGTCAGTATACGCTCATGCATTTTCATGCTTTTTGTAAATCGTGCAGACCCATGATAGGTGGCACCTTGATAAATAGTACTTTGGCCTGTGATAGGCGGTACATTTATGATTTACGTTTTTGTAAGTTGTGCAGACCCGTGATAGATGGCACCTTGGTAAATAGTACTTTGGCCCGTGATAGGCGGTACATTTACGACTTACGATTTTTTTTGTAAATTGTGCAGACCCGTGATAGGTGGCACCTCGGTAAAGAGTACTTTGGCCTGTGATACGCGGTACATTTACAATTTACGTTCTTTTTAGTAAGCCGTGCAGACCCGTGATAGGTGGCACCTTGGTAAACGATACGGGCCCGTGATAGGCAGTACGTTTATGGTTTACGCTTTTTAGTAAATCGTGCAGACCCGTGATAGGTGGCACCTCGGTAATTGGTACTTTGGCTTGCGATAGGCGGTACAATTATGATTTACGGCCCTTCGAGGAGGGTTTTGGTTTGGAATTCCGAGTCCACGCATTTTGGCATATACGCATTGCATTAGGGTGCTTGGCACACGAGTCGTGGTTAATTCAAATTATGATTGTGTTGATTTTGCTAAGTGTTATGTTTTGAAACTATGTGTAAGTGTGTTTGATTCAAATTGTGATTGTGTTGATAGTACTAACAGTTATGTTTTGGAATTGGGTGATAGTATGTTAGATTGTAAAATGATTTCGAAACTCATAATGTCGGAGTGATTGCATGGATATTACTAAGTGTTAAGGTTTGGAGTGGTGTTTGAATGTGATTGAGTTAGTTTATGTATTTTTTGAAAGAATATACAGGGAAATCGATTTACCCAATCGATTTGATGAGTTACAGGGGCCCTGTTTTGCATGAAATCGATTTACCCAACCGATTTTGTAAGTTGTCTTTCAAAATCATTTAAGAAATCAATTTGGTAAATCGATTGGATTCAAGTCAGGGGCTTTATCTTCCAAAAATCGATTTGCTCAATCGATTGGATTCAATACAGGGGCTCTGTCTGTCAGGAAATCGATTTACCCAATCGATTGATTTAAGCCCAGAGTTCAGTTTTCACTAAAAACTTTCAGAAAATTGATTTCCCCGATAGATTGGCTTAGTGGAAAATCTTATTTTGAGTTAGATAATTGATTGCTCAATTGATTTATCAATGTTTTGATGAGTTACGTATTACTTGATGGATTGAGAACTTTCTTTTGATTTCATTTACATTTGACAAGCATTACATGAACTTTTAGCATGTGGAAAATCCTTCTAAGATGTTTGATAAATTGAAAAGGTTATTTGTGCATTGAAAAGCTTAAATGTTAAGTGTTAACTGTTAATTTCGGTTGGTGACCCTTTACAACTATTGTGGAAATCTGGGCTTTGCCCTCAGATGAGAGCCAGGACTATCCTACCGGTTCATACCCTGTGGATGGGGATGCAGATGGGAATGCTTGACTGGAGCTACGTTAGGAGGATCTCACGGGACGCGTGGAGATCACTCAGGGTGTTTAGTGTGTTTTGTAGAATGATCAGATTAGGTTGACATAGAGGGAACAAATCTCTCTCTTTTGAATTGTGTTTATTTTAAATTGGAAAATTGTATCTTTACTAATATTTTCAGCATGACAGTTTATTTTCGATGGGCTCCATGTACCATTTTTTTGAGGTGTAAATACTTTGGATTCATATTTCGAAAAACTTTTCCGCTGCTTATAAATTGAAATGACTTAGATATTTATCCAAAGGTATTTACGTATTTATTTCTCTGTTTTATTTTAATTTCTTTTGAAAAAAAAAATACACCCTCGCTTTGAAAAAAACGGGGTGTTACAGAATTAATATTAACAAAGTTGGTTTTAATATTAAGTTCATCACTTAGGAAGGAATTGGATAATCTTGTTAATAATATTGTGTATAACTTCATAAAGATAGAGGCCATTACACCAACATTAATCACTGATTGTCTCATTAATCCTTGCACTTGTTTACCAGAAGACAAAAAGGTACAAAAAGAACGTGGCGTCATTTGGAGAAGGAAAAATGAAATTCAATAAAATGTTTATGCCAAAAATATTATACAAAACAACAGTGATCAACATGTACTGACCAAATCTTCTCTAGCCACCTTCTGAATGTTACCATTAGGGCTTAACTTAGACATTGCAATTAGCAAAAGCAGCACCAACCATTGGCAGTTCTAGATTTCTAGTCAGCTTATGAATATTATGAGAACATCCCGACGAAGTTGTTTGCATAAGCCATTGGCTTAACATCAGGGTGTGGCTGCAAATTCAAAAAAGCAAATTAGCGCAAGAAAAGATTGTCATAAACTCAAATTGAATGGAAGATATGTATATAATCACAATCTAACATAATTTTTTTAAATAAAATGAAGAATTATATATATTTTTGTTCATTCTTTTTCCTTTTCCTTTTTCATTTTTGATAACCACAAACATAACATGGCAGACTTCAAAATACAAAAGATACTTACCACTCCTGCGAATGTAATATTGTTAGGTTTTTGATCAGGCGATTCAAATCGAATAAAGGCACCTTTGTTACCCATCTATAGAAAACAATGAAAAAATCATCATAGAGATACATCTTAGGAGGATAAGTGATTACTTAAATACATTAATTGTAGGTCATGAGCTTCCCTGACCAAGTTTTTGATTTAAGTCCCAAACATACAGTATGCATGAAATATTTGCTTTATCTAATGTTTTGAATTGAGAAATATTTCAGGCAAACATGAAGACACCACACACATGGAACAATAGCTTGCAACTCAAGGATTCAACCAAAGTTGGAAGATGCACTTGAGGAAGATGCAAAATTGTATAGTGGTATTAGGTGTCAAAGTATCAAGTTGAGTAGACCAATCACTAGGGTCTCACACTTAAGTTCTTGCCAATGAACTTTTATCACTCATTCATGTTTTATGAAACTCAACTCTGAAACAATCAAATAGACAATCGATTGAATAGTTCATCAATCGAATGGCACATAAACTGTTAAAAATAACTGAGGTCTGTAACAGGCTCACTCGACTATCAACTCGATTGCACAATAGATTGATAATTCGATTGACAATTCGATTTACCAGAAACACATGACATGCGACACTCGATGCAGCAATCGACTATGCCTTTATAAACTCGATTGGGCAATCGACTGTCGTGGTGGTTTCCTTGAATATATATAAGATGTTTCAAATCTTTTTAAATATAACTCTTGCACAAAACTTTTCACAATTTTCAGAATCTTTTGCTCTCAATTTTTGCATACCTCTGAAAACACTTTGAAAGAAAAGTTTCTTAACACACAAAAATATTCATTGGTAAATCGATTCTTTAGTGTGATGCTAGAGTGATTGAATACAATTCTTGATACTTCTTTTCTTTGTTCATGTAAAAGACAATTCTTTGTAATTGATGTTGTAGAAAATCCAGTTTGGAAACTGGTGGCTATCCTTGTTGGTGTGGTATCATCAAGAGGAAGTTTTACTTTGATCTTGTGTGAGTTTGGCGATAAACTACAAGGATCATGTGGAGACAAGATAGGAGTGAAGGGAGTTAGATTGATAGGTCGTGTAGAAGACTGAAAAATCTGTAAAAGTACTCGAATTCATTCTATAGTAAAAGGCTGAAATCACATTATGATTTCGATACTGGATGTAGGTCGTTAGATTAACGGCTGAACCAGGATATATCGCGGTGCAATCTTTCTTATCCCTTCTCTTTAATTTTCAGCATTGTTTACCTGCTTATTCTTGTATGCTTCTTGATAATTTTGTATGTGATTTTAAATTTCCGATGTGTATGAGTTGTATGAATGTTGCATGATTAATATGGGAATTATGTCGAACTAGTTGGATTTGATCTTAATTCTCTCGTTGTTAATCAAAAGAAGTCATAGTTTTTCCAACATTAATAAAGATGCATGCCACACACGGTCCATGCGAAACAACCAATTACCAATGTACAATTATTTTCCTGCACGTGCCATAAAATTATTCAACAAAGAAAGGTATTAACAAAAGGGATATGGTTACCTAGACAGTAATTTGGAGGAGAGAACACAGTTATGAGTGTCACAATTTAGAGTTTGATGCCTTTTGCTTTGATATTTCTCAGTATAAATAGTAGTTAAAACATTTTCCTCTAATAATTACAAATTAAGGGGATCAAATCAATTCCTCATTTGTCTAACTTATTTTAGGAAAGCTAATAAATATAATTACAAATTAATATTATTTCCTGATTCACATCCCCCCTCAAATTGATGCAGCTGGTCAAGGAGCATCAATTTGCTAACTAGAAACTGATGTCGCGGCGAGGAACAGCTTTGGTAAGAATGTCTGCTACTTGAAATTGAGTATTGATGTGAGGGATGGAGATAATCTGATTATCATAGGCCTCACGAATAGAGTGACAATCTACTTCAATATGTTTGGTGCGCTCATGAAAAACAGGATTTGCAACAATTTGAATAGCACTCGTATTGTCAGCATAGAGAGGTGTCGACTCTGTTTGAGGGAATCCAAGTTCAGCCAAAAGACCACAAAGTCAAATGATCTCAGAACAAGCAGTAGACATAGCACGATACTTTGATTCAGTTGATGATTTAGAGAAATTTGTTTCTTACTTTTCCATGATATCAATGAAGAACCGAGAAACATGCACCAACTGGTAACCGATCGCCGAGTGTCGGGACACCCAGCCCAATCGGCATCACTATAGGCACTCAATTTTGGCACTGTGTCAATGGAAAAGAAAAGACCTCGTTGAGAGGTACCTAGCGAATAACGAATTATGCGTCGAACTGCTGCCAAGTGAAGGTGGCGAGGAGAGTGCATGAACTGACTTACTTGCTGAACAGCAAATGATATGTTAGGTCGAGTAATTGTCAAATAATTCAGACTACCCACAAGTTGCCGATACAATAAAGGATCTGTCAATAGATCACCCTCATCTCAGTGATATTTCACATTAACTTCAAGAAGAGTATCTACCGGATTAGCTGGTTGGAGGCCCGCCATAGAAACAAGGTCTGTCGCATACTTATGTTGATGAAGAAATATACCCTTGGAGGTAGAATGAACCTCAAGGCCAAGGAAATACTGGAAGTTACCAAGATCTTTCATATGAAATGCATTTTGCAATTGTTGTTTAAGATCCTGGATGGATGTCGGATCAGATCCAGTAATGACCATATCATCAACATAAAGGAGGAGTAGAACAATGCCTGTAGATGTGCGATGAATAAATAGAGAGGAGTCATACTAACTCTGAGTGAAAGAGAACCCAAGTAGAGTGGAACGAAATTTCTCATACCATGCTCTAGGTGCTTGTTTCAAAACATATAAAGAGCGTTTAAGTTTGCATACACCATGAGATGAAAAAAATAGACAGGAGGAGTCATATAAATATCTTCAGTGAGATCACCGTGAAGAAATGCATTCTTCACATCCATTTGATGAAGAGTCCACCCATGAGAAGCAGCTATAGAGAGTACAGTGCGAACAGTTGTCATTTTGGCTACTGGTGCAAATGTCTCATCATAATCAATTCCATATTCCTGTTTGTTTCCTAAGGCAACCAATCTAGCCTAGTACCGACTGAGGGACCCATTAGAATTCAATTTAATAGAATAAACCCATTTGCAACCTATGGGTTTGATATGAGGAGGACAAGAGACAATATCCCATGTGAAATTCACTTGAAGAGCCTGAAGTTCCTCATTCATTGCTTTTACCCAGCGTACATCTTTAACAGCTTGTGAGTAACAAGTAGGAATAGATATGCTATATAGAGATGTTGACAAAGAAGTCTGTGAGAAATCATACCTGTCTGGTGAATATCTATCTGGTGCGCGAGACGCTCTACCAGAACGTCGTGGTGCAACTGCTACAGGACCAGGTGGCAGATCGATGTCGAGAAGGGGGGCTATAACCTGTTTGTGTTTTCTAACATACACATTTCCTGGTTTAAAACGTTATATAGATTGATGCATAGTAGAAAAGTTGAGAAGAATAGCAATATCATTCATGGCAGGAGAAAGACAGTGAAACATAAATTGATTATCAAAAAATGTCACATTCCTAGAAATGCGAAAGCGCTGGTTAGAAACATCATAACACACAAAACCCTTACGAGAGTTACTATATCCCATAAATGCGCATTGAGCAGACTGCACATCCAAAAGTAATGTAAATCACTGTAATCAGGCTGAATTTTAAAAAGACGAAAAAAAGGAGAGTCAAGATCAATAACCGTAGAAGGAAGACGATTGATCAGGAAGACAGTTGTGGAAAGAGCCTCCACTCAATATCGAGATGGTACATAAGCTTGAAGAAGTAAGGTGCGCGTTACATCAAGCAAATGACGATTCTTACGTTCTGTCATTCCATTTTGTTGGGGGGTATTTGGACAAGAACGTTGAAACAAGATACCTTTTTGCTGAAGATACTCCTAAAACTCATGAGACATATACTCACCATCAGAGTCAGATCGAAACATTTTAACACTTGCTTGAAATTGAGTTTGAACATATGTTAGAAATTTCTTAAACATGGAAAACACTTCAGACTTAGACCAAAGAAAATATATCCAAGTAAAACAACTGTAATCATCAATAAATGTGACAATATTTATAGCGAGCATGAGAAGTTACAGGAGACATTCCCCATACATCACTATGAATCATCTCAAAACAAGTGGAAGCACGATGAGCACCAGACGGAAAAGAAAGTGTTTTACTTTTAGCCAATTTACAAACAGAACATGACATAGAGGCATTAGAAACAACATTTTTATTTTCCAACAAACCAGTTTTAATTAAATGAGACAAAACAGCAGAGTTTGGATGACCCAATTTTCTATGTCAATCCTCATTGAATTCAAAACATTATTACAAGCAAGAGGTAAATGATTGGAAATAAATTGAAGTGGAAACAATCTTCCCACTTTAGGCCCCTTCGCGATCACCTTCCCCGACACCTGCTCCTGCACAAGACAACAATCACGAGAAAAATTAACATTACCATTGTTGTCCACCAATTGTCCAACCGACAATAAGTTGGAAGCAAGTTCAGGTGATACGAGCAGATCCCGAAAATCATTGTTGATATCACCGACATTAGTAATAGAAATAGTATTACCATTAGCAATTTGAATTTTCTGATTACCATGATATGAATGTAAATTGTGCAAGTATTTAAAAGAACCCGTCATGTGATTGGATACACCAGAATCAAGAAACCATAGATTGGAAACATTAGAAGACTTACCATGAATTCCCAAGGCTGAAAGAGCAGAAAATACCATTTGTTGAATCATTGCAGGCTGTAGAGCTCCACCATTAGAGGCATTAGAATTGGAAGGATCGACTGCAAAGCTCGTAGTGGCATGAAATGCCTGCACGGAATGTTGTGTTGGACGTGGAGGGCGCGTGGGACAATCAGAGATAATATGACCTTGCTGCTTGCAATAATTACAGAACTTCTTATTGCAACTACGAGCGACATGTCCAAACTGTTTACAGGAGAAACATTAGACTTGTCGCATATCACGACCTTTACCTCGACTCTGAGCAGCATATGCAACAGGTTCAGAAGTTACAACCTCATTAGACATGGTTCCTTGAGTAAGGAGACGTTGTTCCTCTCTGAGAAGTTCACCAACACATGTATCCAAAGAAGGAACGGGATTTTCTGTTCAGATGCTATGAGTGTGGAAAAACTGGTCATATCAAGGCTGATTGTTACAAGCTGCAGAACAAAAACAGAAATTCTAAGACCAAAGGCAAGGAACCAGCTCAGAAAAACAGAAAAGCATATATTGCATGGAATGACAATGAAGAATCCTCCACATCTTTAGAAACTGAAGAAGCAAATATGTGTTTCATGGCTAATACGGATTCTGAATCAGAAAGTGAGGTAAGTTCTCAATATAATCCTTCTTTTGATGAACTGCAAGATGCATTTAATGAACTGCATGATGAATATGTTAAATCTGTTAAGCAGTTAGTTAGTACTAAGAAAATGCTTGAACAACAATGTATGTTGCATGATCAAATGAAAACTGATTATAGGAAGATTGAGGACTTGTGTGAACAATTGAAAAAGGACTCACATGATTAATCTGCCAAATGCATTGAGCTTGAAAATTCTGTTGCATTATTGAAATCTGATTTATTGAAACTCTCTAGTAGCAAGGATAAACTGGATGATATTCTTAGCAACTAGAGAAATGTCAACATTAAATCTGGACTTGGTTTTAAACAGAAAATGCATGCTAAAAAGAATAAATATGGCATAGGATATGGTAATGTTAAGCATAACCAGAATTTTGTGAAACCTAGCCACTTGCATAATGTCTTTGTCAAACCAAAACAGTATGTATCCTCTGATGTTACTTGTCATTTTTGTTGTAGAAAATGTCATTTTGTTTACAATTGCAAATTAAAAAGACTAGCAAATAGAGGATGCAAACAGATTTGGAAAATCAAGACAAAAGATTTTGAAACTAACCCCCCATGACCCAATTTAAATTGGGGACCTAAATTGAATTTCTAATTTTATTACAGGTATGTTTGAGATCCACTAAACACCAATGGTATCTTGATAGTGGATGCTCAAAGCATATGACAGGGGACAAGTCAATGTTTCTGTCCCTGAATTTAAAAGAAGGTAGATTTGTAAAGTACGGCGATAATAACAAAGGCAAGATATGCGGTGAAGGTAACATTGACAGCGAATCAACTGCAATAATTAAAAATGTCTTATATGTGGAAGGGTTGAAACATAACCTTCTTAGTATAAGTCAGCAATGTGACAATGGTTTTCAAGTAAGTTTTTCACCACTTTCTTGCATAATTGAAAACAAGCATGATAAGAGTATGAAATTGGTAGGTGATAGAGTTAATAACATTTATATGCTAGATTTGACTGCTATGAATGCTAATTATGTTTGTTGCTTATTATCAAATGCTGATGAAACATGGTTATGGCATAAACGCATCGCACACATTCACATTGATCATTTGAATAGACTTGTTAGCAAGCAACTAGTCATAGGTTTTCCCAATAAAAAGTTTTCTAAGGATAGGTTGTGTGATTCTTGTGAGAAAAGTAAGCCTGTCAAGTCTTCTTTTCCCCCAATAGATATGGTCAAAACCAATAGGATTTTGCAACTTATCCACATGGATTTGTTTGGACCATCCCAAGTAAGAAGTTTAGGAGGTAACCTTTATGGATTAGTGTTAATTGATGACTATTCTAGATTCACATGGACGTATTTTCTGACTCATAAAAGTGAAGCATTTTCTGTTTTCAAAAAGTTTGCAAACTTAGTTCAAAATGAAACAAGTCAGAAAATTATGTCTATCAAAAGTGATCATGGAGGTGAATTCTAAAATGATTCTTTTGATTCTTACTGTGAAGAGAATGGCATTCATCATATGTACTCAGCCCCTAGGACACCACAGCAAAATGGTGTAGTGGAGAGAAAGAATAGGTCTTTAGAGGAGTTAACTAGGAGCCTTGGATTGTGGTATCCTAAGGGATCAACTTGTTCTTTGGTTGGTTATTCAGACTCAGATTTTGCTGGATGCAAACTGGATAGGAAAAGTACCTCAGGTACTTGTCATTTGCTAGGTAATTCACTTGTATCCTGGTTCAGCAAGAAACAAACCAGTATTGTTTTGTCAACAGCTGAAGCTCAGTACATTGCAGCTGGAAGTTGTTGTGCCCAGATCATGTGGATGAAACAGCATTTGTTAGATTTTGGTGTCGACTTAGGAATTGTTCCCATCTTGTGCGACAACACAAGTGCGATCAGTATCACTAAGAACCCTGTTATGCATTCCCGGACCAAACATATCGAAATTCGGCATCATTTCATCCGAGATCAGTTTCAGTGTGGGAACATCAAGTTAGAATACATCAACATAACTGAGCAGTTAGCAGACATCTTCACCAAAGCTCTGCCAAAGGATAGCTTCCAGTACATTACGATGAAACTGGGCCTATTAGATCCTAGTCATATCTGAGTTATGTGTCTAATCGACTGGACAAATCGACTATCCTGTGGATACACAGGAAAGTGTCTTTATAAAATCGATTGCCCTAGTCGACTTGACCCATAATATGTCTATTTTTTCAAGTTTTTCACACGAAATCGCTTTGGACAATCGATTTGACATCTCCAAGAAGATTCAGACGTTCTTACTTTCCCAGTTCAATCGATTATGGAATTGGACTGACCTCTTGTTTTAATGGTTAAAGAATCGATATGGAAAATCGATTAGTTTAGACCCAGACCTCAAAATTGAAGAATTCCTCCTGACTCTGCCTCGAATTCGATTTGGATAATCAATTGTTTAAAACATGTTTGAAATCTTCATTCAAAAGAATCAATTTGGATAATCAATGCTAATACATCTTATGTTCTTGACTGATATGAAGGTTGTCTGAATGAGATCGAAACCGATTTGGGAAATCGAATGTCAAAATTGGTTTGCAATTTTCATTTAAAAGATCGATTTGAGTAATCGATGCTGAGACGAATTAACTTTTGAATTGATATGAAAGATCTCTGAGTAAATTCGAATTCGATTTGGGTATTCGATTAGCTGAACTGTATTGAGTGTTTCACTTAAAGAATCGATGTGGAAAATCGATGCTGAGATGGTTTCCTATCTGTCTGTTATTTGAAGTTTCTGAACTGATACGAAATCGATCTTGGAAATCGATTAAGTAATTATGGACATCGATTTGGGTAATCGATTGACTTTATTACCGTTACAGATTTTTTACTAGCCGTTACACACCCGTTCTTTGATTTTCCCCAGCAACGATAACTAAATCGATTGGACCAATCGATGTGCGTACCCAGCAGAATAAAAGGAACAGTTGCAATCGAACCCCAACATCGATTTCTCATTACTCGTTCATCCTAACCTCTGCAATACTCAACTTTTCCCTCTGTTTTGATCTATTCTAACTATATTCTTACTCACACAACTTCAAATTTCTTCTATAATCAATCCAATATGGCAAGAGTGAAGAGAACCTCTCCATCTACTCCTTCTACCTCATCTTCTTCAACTATCCCATCTCCTCCACCCACTCTTTCTAAAAGAATACCCATTCCTACTCATAAGATTGCTGCACAAGCAAAGGCAAAAGTGTTGCAGTAGATCAAGGAAAGACAAAGACAAGGAAAGAGCATCCAACTGAGAAGTTGATGGCGGATGCAATGAAGGATGTACTTCTTCAAAGAGCATCCACAGAAGAAGAAGAAGAAGAAGAAGAAGAAGAAGAAGAAAAAGAGAACTTCTTCAACTCCGCAAAAGAAAACCACACCTCAAAAGAAATCTACTCCACAACAAAAAACTCCCACGCAGCAAAATAAGCCAGCTGAGGAATTCAAGCTTCCTTCAGCATTCATCAAAAGGAAAATACACGAAGCTCGTGTATTGGATTTCAACTATTTTGATAGTGATGGTTTTTCGTTTCAAAACCATCTCAAGTTCCATGGCTTGGAAGACTTCTTGTCCTGCTCGCTTGACACTTATCCTAACTTGATTCGAGCATTACATGCTACATTCAAGATGACGGATATAGGTTTCAAAGCAACGGTGAAAGGGAAGAAGATCTCCATGACTTTTGAGGAGTTCTCGGGCTTATCGGAACTTCCCTACCATGGCAACTCAGTTGACGGCAGCACCGAAGCAGACGCTGCAGATGAAGGATGGGAAGAGTCTCTAGAGAGACAAACAGCTGTGCAGGACCTGATGGTCGAAGGATTTGTGGAATCAGTTTCACTTCCTATCGGTCAGATGAAGGTTCAGCATCGGATGCTGATGTACGCGCTCACCAGAATGCTTGTCCCGCGTTCTGGAAATCATGCAGTTGTCCAACGGCTGGACATTGTATTACTGTGGGGTCTGTGCAAAGAGATCAAGATGAGTTGGGCATGGATCGTGCTTCGTCACATGCAGGAAGCAGCGCAAGGAAAGCTGGTGCTTCCGTATCCACAGCTAATCACAAAAATTCTCACTCACTTCAAGGTAGCTGTGAAGGGTGAAGAATTGTCCAACACCATTCTAACATTTGGTGAATCCATCGTGAACCAAATGCAGCTGCGCAAGGTCAATGGCGTTTAGGGACGACCTCAAGCCAATGCTGAACCAACCCAGCAAAGTGTTGAACCACCAGCTGCTGAGTCAGTTTCAGCAGGGTCTGAGGTACTCTCCAAGTTGCTTGAGTTCATGGCAGCTCAAATGGCTCACAATGCCAAGATGAAGGCATTGAATGAAAGAATGGATGCTGCAACCAGAAGACACAATCAGATCAAATTCAGATGGCACAAGATATAGCAGCAATTCAGGAACATTTGGGCATTAAGTTGTCCTTCAGCGATGTTGCTGAAATTGGAAGACAAGCAGCTGAAGAACCGACTCCAACGCAGTTAGAGGTTGCTGAAACTCATGATGAGGAGACACCAGCAGAGGGTAATACAGCGGTCTCAGCCTCATCCCCAGATAATAATGAGGGCCAGCAAACTTTAGATGTTTAGGATTTCAGTTTTCTTAGTTGTTTTATTTTTTTGTTTTGCTCTATTCTATGTAATTGATTGAATTGAATAGATGAGTTTCTTGATCTTAGTGACTGTTGCATTTCATTTTGCATATTTTGAGTGCATGCCATAATCAGTTTCTGCTTATTGAAATGATACAAGTTTTTTTTAAGTTAATACTCATACTGAATTTTCTGCTCTTATTACTGATAAGTTTTCAAGTTTCTAGTAGCATTTCAGTTTTCAAGTTTGCTACCAACACAGGGGGAGCAAACTTCTCTTCTTTGCCTCTTTTTGACTAAATTGACAAAGGGGGAGAGAAATGTCTAACTTGCAAACCTTTGCAAACCTATGTTAGCAATGTTTATTTTATATTTCATATGCCTTGATAGTTTTATACCTGATATTCTTTATCTAACAGTTCGGATGCCAGTGTTATGTCTATATTAACTCCAACCCTAACCCTCATATGAAATGAATGGTACTCTTATTTAGGGGGAGCTTTACTACATTGTCATTTAAAATGTTTCTCAAGTTAAAATTGCATGTTTGTCACTTAAATCAAAAAGGGGGAGATTGTTAGAAATATGTTAGTTTTTGATATTATTGACAAACATACATCTTGAAATAAATCTGACATTGTGAACT
>JBBPBT010000183.1:1764088-1796699 GCA_037974875.1 Cicer bijugum
TATTTAGGGGGAGCTTTACTACATTGTCATTTAAAATGTTTCTCAAGTTAAAATTGCATGTTTGTCACTTAAATCAAAAAGGGGGAGATTGTTAGAAATATGTTAGTTTTTGATATTATTGACAAACATACATCTTGAAATAAATCTGACATTGTGAACTAAGAAAAATTTCAGGAACATCAACTCAATCCTACAAACTTGAGACAATTGCTTGGAACTCAAGAAATCAACAAAAGCTTGCAGATTCATAAGCAAATCGATTAGTAAAATCGATTCTGTTACAGGATTGAATGATTTTTATCCAGTCTGGGATTAATCAATCGATAGGCAAAATCGATTTGCACATTTTATGAAAAATCAAACAGGCTATCAATCGATCAGGCCAATCGATTGGTACACTTATTAGAAAATAAAATGTGCAAGTCAGAGAGCTAGTTTGCCACAAATCGATTAGGCAGATCGATTGTTTAAATCACCAGGACTGACCTAATTGCTTACATCGATTAGACAAATCGATTGGTACAATTACTGAAATTTAAAAGCGCAAGTCAGTAGCATGCCTTGCAGGCTAATCGATTTGGAAAATCGATTAATCCAATCACTTCTTTATTGTTTGTTTGTCTACATCGATTGACACAATCGAGTGTGAATGTCCCAGAGCCAAACCAATGATTACTAAATCGGTTAGGCAAATCGATTTTGTAAAATAAGTTTTAAAATAACCTTGGTCTGGAACATACACAGTCGATTAACACAATCAACTATTTTATTTCAGTTGAATTAAGTTTGGCATCAATCGACGTGGTAAAGCGATTGAACGAGCAAACTACTGAAATAAGCTTCAGACTTAATTTTACAATCGGTTAGGCAAGTCGATTTTTGAAAATAACTGTGTCCCAAGAACCAGTGTAATCGATTGACTAAAGCGATTGGTGCAAAAAGTTTTAGAAACAGAGATGACTGAATTGGTTGAATCGATCAAGTACATCGATTGTTTTGATCTCGTTGTTGGAACAAAACACGCCAAGTCGATTATGAACATCGGCTCAATTAAGTACATTCATCCAAGTCTGAAGAACTCAGTTAAAATAATCGATTCGTTAAATCGATTAGTGTAAGAAGTTTCAAGATTCAAGAAAAACAAGATTCGCGAAATCGATTGGTTACATCGATTAGTGTGCTTTAAAACTTTAATGAATTGATTTGCCAAATCGATTCATATGTTGTTTTTCCAGAAACTATATAAACTGCTTTCACACACTTCTTCTCATGATGGCAATAACAATAAGAACATAATAGATTCAGAACTTTCACAACTAATGATAACAATCATTTTACCACTAACTCTTTCTCAACTAACATTACTTTGAACATATTTATCAGCTATGAACAATCAAGGTTTGTGATCAATGAGGATTGAAAAAGACTGAATTGAGAAAGACTGCTTTGAGAAGTTTTGAAGATCAAGAACTTTGTATAATTGATCTGTTTCATTTCTGTAAACTTTTTTTGTAACCAAATTACTTTGAGAAAATCCAGTTTTTACTGGTGGTGTTCTTCGAGGTTGAGGGCTGTCAACAAGAAGATGCTTGACTGAATTCTTGGTCAAGTTTATGGGACTTAAACTTGGGAATTCAGGGAGGGAAAGATAGAACAGAGAGAATAGTTTAAGATTGGTGCGAGGCGCTGTTTAAAAATCTGTAAACTGATTCTAAGAAGTTCTATTGGACAGGCTAAGATCAAGTTGGATCTTGGGACTGGATGAAGGTCGTCAAGGGACGACTGAACCAGTATAAAAATTTGCGTACACTCTTCTTTCCCTTATCTCGTTTAAATTTCTGCAATTATTACATTTATGATATTGATTGAATGCATGATAGAGATTCTATGTTAAGTGAAGTTGTTTGATTAATTGTCTTAACATAATTGCATGAAAATCAACATCTTGGCTATTAATTATTTTCTGATGCATTACTCCATATATATCTTGATCTATACAGTTTGACATTCATTAGAACTGTTTATTAGGGACCTTATTCATTCTTGTGTTTAGTAAATTTCAAATTTATTAAACTGATGCGCATATTGTTAGAATAGACATTATTCTGCATAAATCTTCCGCAAATCAGAGGTCTTATCTCCCATCAATTGGCATCAAGAGCCTGCCTTTTTTTTAAAAGAGTTGTTTTTCTCAAAAAAGGATCATGACTTCTGATTTCTTAAGAGAAGGTGCATCATTAGCTAGGCCTCCTGCTTTTAACGGAGCTGCATACATGTATTGGAAAAACGCATACTAATTTTTTTTGAAGCTAGTGGTATTGACATTCTAGATGTTGTAGAAAATGGACCGTTTGTGCCAACCATAGCAGGTACAGGTGAATCAGCAATCCTGAAGCCTAAAAGTGACTGGACTGAAGATGACAAAAAGAAAGTTTGGTACAACGCCAAAGCCAAAAACATTATCACTGCAGCCTTGAGTCATGATGAATTCTTCAGAGTCTCAAACTGCAAAACAGATGTGGGACATACTTCAGCAAACGCATGAAGGAACCACAGATGTAAAGAGAGCTCGGATAAATACCCTCATGCATGAATAGGAATTATTTAGCATTAAGAAAGAAGAATCAGTGAATGACATGCAGACTCGGTTTACACGCATAGTCAACAACCTAAATGCCTTAGGCAAGGAGATTGATAATGATCAGCAAATCAGCAAAGTAATGAGGTGTTTGACTAGGGAATGGCAACCAAAAATCACTGCCATTGCAGAATCGAAATATCTAGGAAGCATGACAATAGCTACATTGTTTGGAAAACTGAGGGAGCATGAAATAGAACTACAAAGACTCAATGAAGCTGAGCAAGGTGACAGAAAACGAAAAGGATTGTCGTTGAAAGCCCAAACACAGCAGTCTAAATCTGAACATGAGAGCAGTTCAGATGAATCAAGCAGTGAAGATGATGAGGAACCTGAACTTGGATTACTTGTCAAGAAGTTTAAGAAATTTCTGAAAAAGAAAGACAGCAAATTCAGAAAACAATCCAGCTCAAAGAACAATGACAGTAAGACAATCACATGCTATGAGTGTGGAAAAACTGGTCATATCAAGACTGATTGTTACAAGCTGTAGAACAAAAACAGAAATTCTAAGACCTAAGGCAAGGAACCAGCTCAGAAAAACATAAAGGCATACATTACATGGAATGACAATGAAGAATCCTCTACATCTTCATAAACTGAAGAAGCAAATCTGTGCTTCATGGCTAATACGGATTCTGAATCAGAAAGTGAGGTAAGTTCTCAATATAATCCTTCCTTTGATGAACTGCAAGATGCATTTAATGAACTGCATGATGAATATGTTAAATCTGTTAAGCAGTTAGTTAGTATTAAGAAAATGCTTGAACAACAATGTATGTTGCATGATCAAATGAAAACTGATTATATGAAGATTGAGGACTTGTGTGAACAGTTGAAAAAGGACTCACATGATAAATCTGCCAAATGCATTGAGCTTGAAAATTCTGTTGCATTATTGAAATCTGATTTATTGAAACTCTCTAGTAGCAAGGATAAACTGGATGATATTCTTAGCAACTAGAGAAATGTCAACATTAAATCTGGACTTGGTTTTAAACAGAAAATGCATGCTAAAAAGAATAAATATGGCATAGGATATGGTAATGTTAAGCATAACCAGAATTTTGTGAAACCTAGCCACTTGCATAATGTATTTGTCAAACCAAAACAGTATGTATCCTCTGATGTTACTTGTCATTTTTGTTGTAGAAAATGTCATTTTGTTTACAATTGCAAATTAAAAAGACTAGCAAATAGAGGATGCAAACAGATTTGGAAAATCAAGACAAAAGATTTTGAAACTAACCCCCCATGACCCAATTTAAATTGGGGACCTAAATTGAATTTCTAATTTTATTACAGGTATGCTTGAGATCCACTAAACACCAACGGTATCTTGATAGTGGATGCTCAAAGCATATGACAGGGGACAAGTCAATGTTTCTGTCCCTGAATCTAAAAGAAGGTGGATTTGTAAAGTACGGCGATAATAACAAAGGCAAGATATGCGGTGAAGGTAACATTGACAGCGAATCAACTGCAATAATTAAAAATGTCTTATATGTGGAAGGGCTGAAACATAACCTTCTTAATATAAGTCAGCTATGTGACAATGGTTTTCAAGTAAGTTTTTCACCACTTTCTTGCATAATTGAAAACAAGCATGATAAGAGTATGAAATTGGTAGGTGATAGAGTTAATAACATTTATATGCTAGATTTGACTGCTATGCCTGCTAATTCTGTTTGTTGCTTATTATCAAATGCTGATGAAACATGGTTATGGCATAAACGCATCGCACACATTCACATTGATCATTTGAATAGATTTGTTAGCAAGCAACTACTCATAGGTCTTCCCAATAAAAAGTTTTCTAAGGATAGGCTGTGTGATTCTTGTGAGAAAAGTAAGCCTGTCAAGTCTTCTTTTCCCCCCAATAGATATGGTCAAAACCAATAGGATTTTGCAACTTATCCACATGGATTTGTTTGGACCATCCCAAGTAAGAAGTTTAGGAGGTAACCTTTATGGATTAGTGTTAATTGATGACTATTCTAGATTCACATGGACTTATTTTCTGACTCATAAAAGTGAAGCGTTTTCTGTTTTCAAAAAGTTTGCAAACTTAGTTCAAAATGAAACAAGTCAGAAAATTATGTCTATCAAAAGTGATCATGGAGGTGAATTCCAAAATGATTCTGTTGATTCTTACTGTGAAGAGAATGGCATTCATCATATGTACTCAGCCCCTAGGACACCACAGCAAAATGGTGTAGTGGAGAGGAAGAATAGGTCTTTAGAGGAGTTAACTAGGAGCCTTGGATTGTGGTATCCTAAGGGATCAACTTGTTCTTTGGTTGGTTATTCAGACTCAGATTTTGCTGGATGCAAACTGGATAGGAAAAGTACCTCAGGTACTTGTCATTTGCTAGGTAATTCACTTGTATCCTGGTTCAGCAAGAAACAAACCAGTATTGCTTTGTCAACAGCTGAAGCTCAGTACATTGCAGCTGGAAGTTGTTGTGCCCAGATCATGTGGATGAAACAGCATTTGTTAGATTTTGGTGTGGACTTAGGAATTGTTCCCATCTTGTGCGACAACACAAGTGCGATCAGTATCACTAAGAACCCTGTTATGCATTCCCGGACCAAACATATCGAAATTCGGCATCATTTCATCCGAGATCAGTTTCAGTGTGGGAACATCAAGTTAGAATACATCAACACAACTGAGCAGTTAGCAGACATCTTCACCAAAGCTCTGCCAAATGATAGCTTCCAATACATTAGGATGAAACTGGGCGTATTAGATCCTAGTCAGATCTGAGTTATGTGTCTAATCAACTGGGCAAATCGACTATCCTGTGGATACACAGGAAAGTGTCTTTATAAAATCGATTGCCCTAGTCGACTTGACCCATAATATGTCTATTTTCTCAAGTTTTTCACACGAAATCGCTTTGAACAATCGATTTGACATCTCCAGGAAACTTCAGATGTTCTTACTTTCCCAGTTCAATCGATTATGGAATTCGACTGACCTCTTGTTTTAATGGTTAAAGAATCGATATGGAAAATCGATTAGTTTAGACCCAGACCTCAAAATTGAAGAATTCCTCCTGACTCTGCCTCGAATTCGATTTGGATAATCGATTGTTTAAAACTTGTTTGAAATCTTCATTCAAAAGAATCAATTTGGATAATCAATGCTAATACATCTTATGTTCTTGACTGATATGAAGGTTGTCTGAATGAGATCGAAACCGATTTGGGAAATCGAATGTCAAAATTGGTTTGCAATTTTCATTTAAAAGATTGATTTGAGTAATCGATGCTGAGACGAGTTAACTTTTGAACTGATATGAAAGATCTCTGAGTAAATTCGAATTCGATTTGGGTAATCGATTAGCTGAACTGTATTGAGTGTTTCACTTAAAGAATCGATGTGGAAAATCGATGCTGAGATGGTTTCCTATCTGGTCTGTTATTTGAAGTTTCTGAACTGATACGAAATCGATCTTGGAAATCGATTAAGTAATTATGGACATCGATTTGGGTAATCGATTGACTTTATTACCGTTACAGATTTTTTACTAGCCGTTACACACCTGTTCTTTGATTTTCCCCAACAACGGTAACTAAATCGATTGGACCAATCGATGTGCGTACCCAGCAGTATAAAAGGAACAGTTGCAATCGAACCCCAACATCGATTTCTCATTACTCGTTCATCCTAACCTCTGCAATACTCAACTTTTCCCTCTGTTTTGATCTATTCTAACTATATTCTTACTCACACAACTTCAGATTTCTTCTATAATCAATCCAATATGGCAAGAGTGAAGAGAACCTCTCCATCTACTCCTTCTACCTCATCTTCTTCAACTACCCCATCTCCTCCACCCACTCTTTCTAAAAGAGTACCCATTCCTACTCATAAGATTGTTGCACAAGACAAAGGCAAAAGTGTTGCAGTAGATCAAGGAAAGACAAAGACAAGGAAAGAGCATCCAACTGAGAAGTTGATGGCGGATGCAATGAAGGATGTATCACAGAAGAAGAAGAAGAAAAAGAGTATTTCTTCAACTCCGCAAAAGAAAACCACACCTCAAAAGAAATCTACTCCACAACAAAAAAAATTCCCACGCAGCAAAATAAGCCAGCTGAGGAATTCAAGCTTCCTTCAGCATTCATCAAAAGGAAAATACACGAAGCTCGTGTATTGGATTTCAACTTTTTCGATAGTGATGGTTTTTCGTTTCAAAACCATCTCAAGTTCCATGGCTTGGAAGACTTCTTATCCTGCTCGCTTGACACTTATCATAACTTGATTCGAGCATTCAATGCTACATTCAAGATGACGGATACAGGTTTCAAAGCAACGGTGAAAGGGAAGAAGATCTCCATGACTTTTGAGGAGTTCTCGGGCTTATCGGGACTTCCCTACCATGGCAACTCAGTTGACGGCAGCACCGAAGCAGACGCTGCAGATGAAGGATGGGAAGAGTCTCTAGAGAGACAAACAGCTGTGCAGGACCTGATGGTCGAAGGATTTGTGGAATCAGTTTCACTTCCTATCGGTCAGATGAAGGTTCAGCATCGGATGCTGATGTACGCGCTCACCAGAATGCTTGTCCCGCGTTCTGGAAATCATGCAGTTGTCCAACGGATGGACATTGTATTACTGTGGGGTCTATGCAAAGAGCTCAAGATGAGCTGGGCATGGATCGTGCTTCGTCACATGCAGGAAGCAGCGCAAGGAAAGCTGGTGCTTCCGTATCCACAGCTAATCACAAAAATTCTCACTCACTTCAAGGTAGCTGTGAAGGGTGAAGAATTGTCCAAGACCATTCTAACATTTGGTGAATCCATCGTGAACCAAATGCAGCTGCGCAAGGTCAATGGCGTTTAGGGACGACCTCAAGCCAATGCTGAACCAACCCAGCAAAGTGTTGAACCACCAGCTGCTGAGTCAGTTTCAGCAGGGTCCGAGGTACTCTCCAAGTTGCTTGAGTTCATGGCAGCTCAAATGGCTCACAATGCCAAGATGGAAGCATTGAATGAAAGAATGGATGTTGCGATCCAGAAGACACAATCAGATCAGATTTAGATGGCACAAGATATAGCAGCAATTCAGGAACATCTGGGCATTAAGTTGTCCTTCAGCGATGTTGCTGAAATCGTAACACAAGCGGCTGAAGAACCGACTCCGACGCAGTTAGAGGTTGCAGAAACTCATGATGAGGAGACACCAGCTAAGGGTAATACAGCGGTCTCAGCCTCATCCCCAGATAATAATGAGGGCCAGCAAACTTTAGATGTTTAGGATTTCAGTTTTCTTAGTTGTTTTGTTTTTCTATTTTGCTCTATTCTATGTAATATTTCCATTGATTGTATTATTCTGTTTTGATGATTGAATTGAATAGATGAGTTTCTTGATCTTAGTGACTGTTGCATTTCATTTTGCATATTTCTAGTGCATGCCATAATCAATTTCGGCTTATTGAAATGATACAAGTTTTTTTTAAGTTAATACTCATACTGAATTTTCTGCTCTTGTTACTGATAAGTTTTCAAGTTTCTAGCAGCATTTCAGTTTTCAAGTTCGCTACCAACACAGGGGGAGCAAACTTCTCTCATTTGCCTCTTTTTGACTTAATTGACAAAGGGGGAGAGAAATTTCTAACTTGCAAACCTATGTTAGCAATGTTTATTTTATATTTCATATGCCTTGATAGTTTTATACCTGATATTCTTTTTCTAACAGTTTGGATGCCAGTGGTATGTCTATGTTAACTCCAACCCTAACCCTCATATGAAATGAATGGTACTCATATTTAGGGGGAGCTTTACTACATTGTCATTTAAAATGTTTCTCAAGTTAAAATTGCATGTTTGTCACTTAAATCAAAAAGGGGGAGATTGTTAGAAATATGTTAGTTTTTGATATTATTGACAAACATTTATCTTGAAATAAATCTGACATTGTGAATTGAGAAAAATTTCAGGAACATCAACTCAATTCTACAAACTTGAGACAATTGCTTGGAACTCAAGAAATCAACAAAAGCTTGCAGATTCATAAGCAAATCGATAGGCAAAATCAATTTGCACATTCTATGAAAAATCAAACAGGCTATCAATCGATTAGGCCAATAAAATGTGCAAGTCAGAGAGCTAGTTTGCCACAAATCGATTAGGCAGATCGATTGTTTAAATCACCAGGACTGACCTGATTGCTTACATCGATTAGACAAATCGATTGGTACACTTATTGAAATTAAAATGTGCAAGTCAGTAGCATGCCTTGCAGGCTAATCGATTTGGAAAATCGATTAATTCAATCACTTTTTTATTGTTTGTTTGTCTACATCGATTGACACAATCGAGTGTGAATGTCCCAGAGCCAAACCAATGATTACTAAATCGGTTAGGCAAATCGATTTTGTAAAATAAGTTTTAAAATAGCCTTGGTCTGTAACATACACAGTCGATTAGCACAATCAACTATTTTATTTCAGTTGAATTAAGTTTGGCATCAATCGACGTGGTAAAGCGATTGAACGAACAAACTATTGAAATAAGCTTCAGACTTAATTTTACAATTGGTTAGGCAAGTCGATTTTTGAAAATTACTGTGTCCTTGGAACCAGTGTAATCGATTGACTAAAGCGATTGGTGCAAAAAGTTTTAGAAACAGAGATGACTGAATTGGTTGAATCGATCAAGTACATCGATTGTTTTGATCTCGTTGTTGGAACAAAACACGCCAAGTCGATTATGAACATCGATTCAATTAAGTACATTCATCCAAGTCTGAAGAACTCAGTTAAAATAATCGATTCGTTAAATCGATTAGTGTAAGAAGTTTCAAGATTCAAGAAAAACAAGATTCGCGAAATCGATTGGTTACATCAATTAGTGTGCTTTAAAACTTTAATGAATTGATTTGCCAAATCGATTCATACGTTGTTTTTCTAGAAACTATATAAACTGCTTTCACACACTTCTTCTCATAATGGCAATAACAATAAGAACATAATAGATTCAGAACTTTCACAACTAATGATAACAATCATTTTACCACTAACTCTTTCTCAACTGACATTACTTTGAACATCTTTTTCAGCCATGAACAATCAAGGTTTGTGATCAATGAGGATTGAAAAAGACTGAATTGAGAAAGACTGCTTTGAGAAGTTTTGAAGATCAAGAACTTTGTATAATTGATCTGTTTCATTTCTGTAAACTTTTTTTGTAACCAAATTACTTTGAGAAAATCCAGTTTTTACTGGTGGTGTTCTTCGAGGTTGAGGGTTGTCAACAAGAAGATGCTTGACTGAATTCTTGGTCAAGTTTATGGGACTTAAACTTGGGAATTCAGGGAGGGAAAGATAGAACAGGGAGAATAGTTTAAGATTGGTGTGAGGCGCTGTGTAAAAATCTGTAAACTGATTCTAAGAAGTTCTATTGGACAGGCTAAGATCTAGTTGGATCTTGGGACTGGATGTAGGTCGTCAAGGGACGACTGAACCAGTATAAAAATCTGCGTACACTCTTCTTTCCCTTATCTCGTTTAAATTTCTGCAATTATTATGTTTATGATATTGATTGAATGCATGATAAAGATTCTATGTTAAGTGAAGTTGTTTGATTAATTGTCTTAACATAATTGCATGAAAATCAACATCTTGGCTATTAATTGTTTTCTGATGCATTACTCCATATATATCTTGATCCATACAGTTTGACATTCATTAGAATTGTTTATTAGGGACCTTATTCATTCTTGTGTTTAGTAAATTTCAAATTTATTAAATTGTTGCGCATATTGTTAGAATAGACATTATTCTGCATAAATCTTCCGCAAATCAGAGGTCTTATCCCCCATCACCAGGCAGTGTAATTCTTACCGGTAAAACGTACACAAAAGTTGTCTTTTTCAAAAGCCATCACGTGCACAAAGTTTTTTTTTCTTGTAATGTGCAGAAAAAATTTAAGAATAACTGAAGGGATCAATCAAATGCCTTCTTAAACAACAGGTCCGTAACAAAAAAAATTACCACGAGACACCAAACGCGATAACGCAACAACAGCGGCTGAGCAGAAACCGATCAACAAGTAGCGAGAATGACCTAGAATTGCAGTAACGAGCAGCAGCGAGAATGACCCAGAAACGCAGTAACGAGCAGCAGCGAGAATGACCCAGAAACGCAGTAACGAGCAGCAGCGAGAATGAACCAGAAACGCAGTAACGAGCATCAGCGAGAAACAACCCAAAAGCACAATCACAACACCGAAAAACTGTGATCGACAATCAGAAATCGCGAAGATGAAACCAAGAATCGAGCCGCAACCAGCTATGGTTGAGAGTTCGCAACGTAATCACGAAACAAGCAAGTACTAAGAACGGAAGGAACAATTTTCAAGAGCGACCCAGTGGGATGTCGCTGAATAAAGACAAGATTAACTAAGAACTCACAGGTTTGATCGAACCTACTCTGATACAATGTCACAATTTAGGGTTTGATGCCTTTTGCTTTGATATTTCTCAGTATAAATAGTAGTTACAACATTTTCCTCTAATAATTACAAATTAAGGGGATCAAATCAATTCCTGATTTGTCTAACTTATTTTAGGAAAGCTGATAAATATAATTACAAATTAATATTATTTCCTGATTCACAATGAGTTTACTGTCATGTTCAATCTCATAACCCTCGTCCTTTACTTCATGAGATCGCACAACTAAATCAGTAAAATGATATTAATTCGTATGAAGTCACTGGTGAAAGAAGAAATAAAGTGTGTCAGTATCGAACAAATGGAAAACATACCTAAATTATTTTCCTTCAAGAACCTTATTGTAACATTCGCACCGAAAGAAAGCACTACACTACGCTTGCTTGGGCCTCTTCCAGGGAGAGGTTATGGGTCACTCCATAGCAACTAACACATCAACCCTACATATAACATACATCGATAGATAAATGAATAAAGTATGTGTTAACTGTGAGATCAATTGAAGAAAAAAACAATGATGCATCTTACCTTCCTCGGGAGGCTCACAAAACCGATTAATTGATTGGATTTCAGAAAGTTTGACCCCATCAACACTAAAAAGACCTCCATGTACTACGAAAACTCTCATTTATCACATGAGCCAAAGGTAAACAGCAGAATACTTCCGCAAATAGTTCGACAAATGTTTCATTCAACTTAGAGCGTACCTCGCCCTCAAAACCATATATCTTGTTCATGCTCTTGCTCTCATGATTTCCTCTAGCTAGATATATAGCTGAAAATAATATAGCAACAAAACAAATTACAACATCCCAACTTTGTGAATTGGAGAAAGGAGTAAATAAATATATGTAAATCCAATCACAAAAAATGACTATAGATTATATGGTTCACTTGAAAAAAATGAAAATTTTATAATATATGAAGTCAAAAGAAATTATAATGAATTTGAAATTAGGAATTTAAAAAAGTATTTTTGTCCTAATAGATCTTCACATGTATCAAATCAGGTGATTGAGAGACAATAAATACAATAAACTCATTATGTATACGAAAAAATATAATGAACCCTGACAGGCGAATAAAGAAAAAGACAGGGTTTACCTGATGAAGACATGCACTTAAATGCAAACAAAGTGAGGATGACTTCCAGAGAAAAAGAACCTCTACCCACAAAGTCACCATTAAATAGATATGGATTTCTTCTGAAGGAAGTCCATTCAGCTCAAAAATATTTAAAAGATCATAGAACTGCAGGAGCCGTGAAAAATAAAATTGAAGGCTTAAGAATTAAAGAAAAATAAATAAAATTAATCACAAAATACCGAGCAACATGGATGACAGAATTAAGGACAATTTCTCGCAGCAACCTCTCGTGTAGTGTGGGTTAAAGTCAGTTTCTTTGTCAAACATTAAAAGAAGATTTTTTTTTTTTTCACTTTTCTGTATTTTTGCTCCTTCTCTCTATGTACTTGTTTCTATGCTTGCTTCTTTTAAACTTCTAATAATCTTCCATTTTTTATCATTATATTGAAAAAAAATAAATAATAATAAATGATGGTCGTAAATTCAACACGGCAGTTATATCCCTGAACAAAACAAAATTAACTAGCAAGCTTATCGACAAAAAACAAAAAAAACACTTCACTCATTTTATGAACAATGTTTAGAAAAATAAAATATGCAATGAGAACAATCCTATCCCCTAAATATCTTTAAGTAACAAAAAGACATCTTGAAGATATTAGCAACAATTTGTTTTACCATATTAAAAAGCTACCTAGCAACTTCAATAGTGCTTACATTCAAAATCAAGTCTGACACTCAAAAATACTCTTAACAATTCACAGAATATAATAAACCGCTTACCTGACCATGCACATCGCCACAAACAGTAAAACGTTTTCCATGAGGAACAGTTATGTCGACAAGAGAAGGCAAAGCTTGCAACATATCTTTTGTTTGCAATACAATCTGGAATGCATACCTAAAACATTGAAGCAGGACAAAAGTGAATACACTTCAAGAAAGTACAAACAGATATAAAAACCAAAATTCTTCCTTTAGTACCGTTTATGCAAGCACTTCTGATTCTTGAAATCATCCATCATTTTCTTTACAAAATCCAAAGTAATAATATCCCCCTCTATTCTTGCTCCTGAATACTGTGGCTCGACATCTATTATTGAAATAAAGCACCAAAAAATTTCATGTCCACGAGTGAAATCAAATGCAACAACAGAACACGACATCAGCTTAAGAGTAATAATGAGCAAAAAAAAAAGGTTATGAATATTAAAAGACCACTGACAATATATACAATTAACAGGAATGATTAATGGTCCTGGAAATTATTAATCCAACTAATTAATGGGGGTTGAAGAGCAGAGAAATTACACTTGAATCCAAAGACATCAATAAAATGCACACACAATAATCTTGCAAATAGGAAATCATAGTTTGTAGATGCCAATACAAGTAGCAATTGAACACCACAAAAGAAAAAACTCAAACAAGGTTGCAAGCAGCTGAAAATAATAAGCAAAAAACTTAACATATCTTTTCTTTATCATCCACATCCTCTTACAGTTTCAGATAGAATATAGCCCTACAAAGTAAACTGAAAAGCACATAGCATCGACTATCCATGTATACTAATACTACCTTCCTTTCCTTTTTATGTGTTGTTTTAAGATTATTCACACATACCAATAAAATCAATAAATTTTGTTTTTTATGAAACTAATTGTGTTGCATTTCAAAACAGTTTATTTCTTAATGCATTATCGTAATGATTCCACCTGACTTGTTTCAAAATTCTCAATTGAATTAAGATCAACAGTTCAACACCATCCTGTGATTAATTGGTTTTAGGTCTTGATTCATTTTAGGCTTAGACCTAGGTCTTGTAAATGACTCCTACATGTACCAGTATTGCAGCCACTCCACCACCAAGCCCCAAGGACCAACAGCAAACCAACCACAATTGTAGCTACTATTGTGTAATTTTGATGTCTTTGAAAAACATTAATAATGTACTCATTATAATCAAGATTCTTTTAAAAAAATCATTTGCAAGTCACGATTTCAAAAAGAGAAAAAAAAATCAATATCAAATAAGAGAAAAAAATCAAGTCACAGTTTTTGAAAAAAAAAATCCCTTCTCCTTCAAAAATAGCACGATTTTGAAAAAATCAACATAATAGAAGAACAATAATTCAACGAAACAACACACCAAAAAACAATCAAAAGAAAACTAAAATGCTCAAAATAAGAACCAAAACAACCATTTGAAACAACATAAAAGAAGAATAAATAAGAGAAAAAAGTTGGTAAGGATGAATAGAAACAAACCAGAACTAAACGATTAAGAAAGAAGGAACGACGGTGCCGGCCGAGTTGCCGAAAAACGGTGCCGGAAGGTGGAAGGTCGGTGGTCTTGGATGATGGCGAGTGGTTTTGGAGTTTAAGAGACGAAAGAACTGACCGTAGAAACATAAACGAAAAACAAGAAACTATTTATATGTTTTTAGTTGTAGGCTTAATTGTACTTAGGACATGTTTGATTTAGTTTTTAAAAATAATTTTTTATTTTTAAAAATTGAGAAAGGAAAAAAACTGTTTGGGAAACTTCTTTTTAAATATTGTTTCTAAAAACTATTTTCTAATTTACATATTTTAAATCTAAAAAGGCAAAACTAGTTATAGGTATTTTGGTTTTCGGTTTTAAAAAGAGTTGGAATAAAAAAATACTTAGAACACTTATTTTCATTAATGACGATGTGGTAAATATTGGACAACATTGCTCTTTCATTTGTTTTGTCACACTTGACACCACACTACTAAAGATTTTATCAAGACATTAGAGACCATTCATTTCACTCCTCTTTATTTCACGGGTGTATTTAGTTATTTTTATAAATATTAATACATTATATATTATTATGCCTTATTTTTAATGAAATGATATGCTTTTATTCTTTTCAATTTATAATTTTCTTTTTACAAAATATTATACCCCCTCTATTTCGAATTGTAAGAAGAAAAAATGAATTCACACTTAAAATTGATATATTATAGTATATTTTTATTTTTTAGACAAAGTAACTCACGCAATCTGTTAAATTATTCAATTGTATAAAATTAATTTTTATTTCATAAAAATATATTATAATTTGACAAAAGAAATTAACTATCATATTCAACCATGTATAGAACTAATCAAAAATTTATTTTTAAGTATGTTATAAATGATTGAATCAACTCATAAATCAAATAAATTGAACAACATATAACTCAAGTTCAACTCATTTAATTAATAAATTTAATTTTCAACTTGAGTTAAGTTCATTTAATTTAAGAACTAAATTGAACAATTTAATTATCAAATCAAGTTAGCTTGGTTCATTATCAAACCTAACTAATAGTATGCTTGAGTGATATTTTTCTTCAATTTTCATTGTAATAATATGTATAATTAATATTAAAGTATTATAAAAAATCATAATTTATGTATTTCAATTAATGGGTTAAAAAAATATGTGTTTTTCAAGCCATAAATTATTTTATAGGATTTGAAGGGTGTTCCTTTTAGATTTTTTTAAATGATTTTGTTAAAAAAATCATTTCGCATTTGTCTCCTGCGATATATGAAAATGAAAAATGAATCACGATTGAAAAACACGGAATTTAACTATTAATGAGAGTTACCTTTATCTTATTTTCAAAATCTCTCCTACGATATATGAGAATGAAAAATGAACCACGATTGAAAAACACGAAATTTAACTATTAATGAGAGTTACCTTTATCTTATTTTCAAAATCTCAAATTGTCCTCGTTAGTTTTTAATAAGTTGTTATTTATCAGCTTACATCAATTTATTAGTTGCGTTTTTTTTTTTTTTTGCAGTGGCTATTTTGTTTTTTTTCTTTCACGACATTGTTAGTGTTCTCATTCCATGCGACTCTCATCTAGATTTTCATCTAGTAAATTTTGTTCTTTTTTTTCGATTTTTCTACACCGTTCTTTTTTTTGGTTGAATGTGTTTATTTATTGATTTTTTATGAGTAAATTACATTGATCATATTTTAAAATGTGTCTACAAAATGGTAATTGTAATTTAAAAAATCATTTTTACAATTATTCTTTTTTAAAAAAATCATTTTTATAATAGTAAACAAATGAGAGTTAAAAAATCATTTTTTTTTAAATCTCTAAATTATTTAAAACAAAAATGATTTTATTAAATCTCAAACAAACGCGCTCAATAACTCATTATTTCAATCAATAGTACCATGAATTATCACTTTATCGAGTCAATGAACATTTGGTGTCTTATTATAATAAGATTAAAATTATAATTTGAGAATATTTTTTATATTGAACTTTACTCGAACACGATTTAAATTGATTTACTTATGCAAAAAAGAAAAAAAAACTCTCATTTTCCTACGTTACTTTTTATAAATTTTAAATGATATTATATATATATACACACTAATTCTTTAATTGATTAAATTTTTTTTTAGCATTGCACTTCATTTGCAATAATGTTCATTTAAAAAATATTGTATTTAACAAGTTTTATACATTTTAGTTTTCAAAATATATTTATAAAAATTAGTTCATCAAACAATCTTTTAGTTTTTAATCTTTTAAACAGTTTTTAAAAATAGAGTTACTAAATAAGTTTTTAGTTCATTTTTTAATAAAACACACTTTTTAAAAATTATTTTATAAAATAGTTTTAAAAAACTAAAAAGCAAAAGTCAATCAAACAAACTCTAAATTCCTTCTTAATCAAAAATGGTTTTTCAATTGGCAAAATTGACTCTATAATTTTTAGAAAAGTTGATAAAAATGATTTGCTAATTGTTCAAGTATATGTTGACGACATAATCTTTGGATCAACAAATGAAAAAATGTGTGAGGACTTTTCAAATCTCATTCAAAGTGAATTTGAAATGAGCATGATGCTGGAATTGAGATATTTTCTTGGCTTAAAAATCAAACAATATGAAGATGGAATCTTTATATGTCAAGAAAAATATATCAAATATCTTTTAAAAGTAATACAAAATCAATGAAGTTAAAATAATGACAACTCTCGTGCATCAATCCTCAAGTTAGGACAAAGATGAACAAGGAAATGTCACTTCTCAACAATACACTAATTTTGTACCCATGTGTGACACTCTCTCCCTCGTCTCTTCCCAAAAAATTTGCTTTTCTTTTTTTCCATCTCAACGTTTGTACCTTCATCTTTCTGCAATCCTAGTTTTAGTTTTTTTTTCTCTCTCAAAAAACAATATTCACACCAAAGCTTTTGATCGAAAAAATCTAACTCCAAGATTCTCTTCTCCCTCACCATCTCCTTCTCGATCACCATTTCCACCGCCATGATCCACTCCTCCAGAAGATTCTTCATTAGAAAAAACTTTTTCTAACTATCTCATTTTATCTCTTGAAACCAGTCCACCTCCTATTTCACTCGCCCCTCTCTCCACTATACTTCATCCTCTCTTCCAAGCATTTTCCCAAACACCAGTTAAGCTCCACTACATCTCAATAAAAAAGCTCAAAAAATCCTATATGATAATCCTCAATCAAAATGGAAATCAATGAGAATAATGACTAGAGTTGGTACCTCCAAGCAATCCAAGAGTGTGGGCACCACCATTTATACCATTTCTGATGACGATTCTAGTTCAAAAACACCACCACACAAAAACACCATCAAAATCAACAAGATTTTCTACATCAAAATCTCCAGATCTTTCTACTCCAACACCAAAACCCTCGAAACCAACCACTCCACCATCAAAACATGTGAAACATCTATTCCCATATTCAAAACCACCACCTAAAAAATCCAAATCCGTTCCTCGAATCACTACAAAGTCACTCTTAAAATCAACAAAATCACCCTCCACTTTATCTCACTTTTTAGCCAAACAAAAACTGAAAAAATCTAAAAAGCTTGCACCAAAAAAAAAATAAAAAATAGAACATTCTCCATCAAAAACTATCTCACCAGAATGTTCTCCACCTAGTTCCACTCCACGAGCACAATCTTCACACAAACCTCAAACCAAACAACAAACTCTAAAGAAAATAGTTTCAAAAATTCTTATCACACCTTTACTCTCAACCAAATACCAGAAAATCTTTCAAGACAAGTGGACTAAAAACCCATTGGAATTGCAAAGTATGTGTTTGATAACCTTCAATTTGAAGGAAAATCAATCAAACAACATACTGACGCTCTGGGCTGGTCAGAGTTTCTGGAAATTTCATACTATTTCTATCCATAATTCATTTGAGCATTTTACTACAAGGCTTAAGCCTTTCCTGACATAGCTCTAGTTGTCTCCACCTTAAAAGAGGTAGAAATTCAACTAACTCAAGCAATCTTAGCTAAAATCCTGCAATTACCACTAAAGGGCCAACAGTCTTTGGCAAATATTGATACTCTACCCTAAATGTCAACAAATATATGATTTTCAATGAACTTTTCATTCTTGGATCAACCAACTATGTGTCTGCAGATTTGAAATCTCTTCCAAAAATTTTTAACAATATTAGTCAACATTTTAATCCTTCCCCACTATGGTAGCCACAAGTATATCTTTGACAATTATGCTCTAGTCATTTATCACCTCCTTCATTGTCAAAAACTCAACCTTCCATATATCATCATCCAAAACATGATTGCCTCCACCAACCGAGATTACAAAATAAATACAGTTCCATATGGCATGGTTCTCACCAAAATAGTCAAATATTTCAACGTCCCTCTTAAAAATGAAAAATCCATCATCAAAATTTCAAAATTCTCTTCCAAAAAATCTCCCACATGAAGAAAGATTCATTTATCCTACCAACACTCTACTTCCCTCAAGATCAATCACCATTATCTCATGGGTCCAACAAAAGCAAGCATTCTGAAATGAAAAAATCCTTAAATCCAAAAACTCAGAACTTTTGAGTTAACACTCCTCAAGAACATATACCCTTTCAACAAAACGATTTTCCTTTCACTATCGCACTATCTGACTCAACACCACATACAAATACTTCTACTTTTGGGATTCCAACACCACAATCACTTCAAAATATGATTCTCCAAAGTCATTTTTTTCCCAAACCCATTTTGGTAGAACCTCTCAAATGGCTTTGGCCTTTGTCTCCCCACAAAATCCTTATCTTCATTGTTTGACATCAACAAATACTTTTTTTTTTTCATATATGGACATTTATGGTTCCTCTATTCCTCAAACACATTCCTTATCCAGCACCATTCCTACTATTGGCTCAGCTTTTGTCACGTTGTCTTCCTTTTGCACTACAATTGTTCCCTATTTAGGACAAACTTATACAGCTTCTCAGCATGTGTTTGAAGATCCTCCTCCTCCAAAATGCTCCAAATTAGAGAAGGACACTTCAAAAACTCATAAGGATATTTCCAAGATTTTTATAGCCCTTCAAACTATCATCGACAGGAAAATCCGTCAAGATAGGGAGAATGCAATCCTAAGGGACTAGATGGCTACTCAACTAGCTCCCAAATTGGGACTAGAACCACCACTTCCTAATCCACCTCCAACCTTCCCTGATCTACCCAGGCTCTCCATCTCTTCATCCTTGATTGGTCTTCACCATCATTATCTTTTTAAAGTCGTCTTCTCTTTGGATTCCTCCCAACACTTTTTGCTATGACAAAGGGGGAGAAATAGTCATTATTAATGAAGATTATATATTTTGGTTCAAAGTTATTTATTATTAGATGCAAAAATTGAGGAGGGGCTTCCTTACAAATGCACTTTGTATAACATCATCATAATCAAAATTAAAATCTAATTAACATGTTTGTCATCATCAAAAAGAGGGAGATTGTTGAGGCAAAATCCTAAATCAATGTTTTGAAGATAAAGAAATAAGTTAATTAATTTATAATCATTATTCTAATTGTTTTGCTATTTAACTTATGTTTTTTAATATATTATTCGAAGATAGGTAATTAAGATCATTCTAGTGTGTAAAAGAACATTATGGTTCATAAGAATAACAATTTGGGCAAACCAATATTATTATGGTTCATAAGAACAGCAGTCTAAACAAACCAATATCATTCTGATTTTTGACAAGATCATTATGATTTTTTATAGTATCATTCTAATCAATCAAGATCATTCTGGATATGTCTTTTTAAGATGAAAATAAAATGAATCATTTCCCAAAATTCAAATTGTAAGTAAAATGAATATCAATGCAACTCAGAACAATGATCAAGCCCAAAAGGTTAAAATAAGCAAAACAACATCAAGAACAATAACCAGATCAATCTCCAGATTGATGGCATATAAATCAAGTACAATTAGGACAACAAGGATGAATATGACACTATTGTTGCACCTTTTGCAAAAAGTCCAACTTGCGCGTAAAGCAGAAAATTGACAGCAGAAAGATGCTAAAGATCTCAGTCACAATATTCATTCAAACACAAAGGAAGAACGTTTTAGTTATAAAGGAAGAACGTTTTTGGATAAAATAGAACACATGTCTATCACTTTGAATAATTGGTTAAGTAACGGCTATATGAGTTGTTTTCAACCACATCATGTATATATATAATAAATAAATAAACTCAAGATGAAGACAATAGCAAGAATTTAAAATGCAATAAATTCATCACTAAAACAATCATACTCGAAAAATCAAGAACTCTTCAATCAAACAAAAACTTCAATTCTCTTACACTAGATTCAAAGATCTTTTTACTGAGTTATTGTTGATAATCAATCTCAAATAAATGTTGAGTAGATTATGATCCTACAACCTCCTTTCATAATTTCATTTGAAAACTTAAAACTATTTCTTAAATGTAGCTTGAGTGTTGTGTAAAAATTCTTTGTGTGATTAAAAGGTATTGTGTAAAAATCATTTATGCACTGAAAAATATCTGTAAAAATTATTTCAAGGTTGAAAGGAGAATGTTGATTGACCAAGAATGATCAAGAAAAAATTTGTGAAAGCAAGAACGTTCTTGAGTGAAGCACATTAATGAAAAAACTCACAAATTATAAGGATTAGACGTAGTTCATTTTGGATGAATCATGACATATCATTGTGTAATTCTTTTATCTCTATACTTTATCATTAAAAGATGATCATCAAATAGACCACCTTACTTTTATGATATTGCTACTTCAATAGGTTCCTTACCTTTGGTTGTTACTCCTTCCAAGATTGGTTGCTTGTTAGTCGTGTGATCCTTTGCCATAGGTCTCTTTGTTCTGGTCTAGCTAATTTCTTTCTGTTGGCAGCTTATGCTCCCTCATGATTCCTTTCATTGCGAACTCTTTTATAAGCACAAACATTGTGACCTATGCACTTATAATGGTTATAAAATTCATATAGATTCTCATTGTCTGCTCTAAGCACGAAGCAAAACATCATTTCCACCAGAATTGTCTCTTAATTTGGCGATGAGATTATTATTAATTAATATTGTTAACTTGGCGCGCAAGACATCGTCTTTCAAAAGGAGATGTGCCCTTGGGCCAAATTATTTGTTTGTGTAGGTTGTGTTTGTATTTTTCCAGTCCCGCCAAATATTCCTCTAGTGTCGTGTTTGAATGTTTCAACCTTGACGGTTCCTGTTCTTAATAATAAAAATATCCATACTAAAGATAATTTTACATTGGCCATTAAAATTACTTTATTTTAATCTCTAAAAGTTAAACAATTATTGTCCAAAAATATTTTTAAAAAAATATATAATAATTTATCAATAGATATCCATGACTAAAAGCACGTATACGTAAACAAATTAAGTAAATGCTTGTTGGATTAAGGTTTTTCATTAAAGATCTTATGTCCAATAATAGTACAAATTATTCTTATAACAAAAAGAAATATGATTGAACTGTTTTTCAAAACTATCTTAGGGAGTTTAGTTAAAAAGAAATATGATAGAACACGTTAAAAGCTATTTTAGCACTTCTCCTAAATACTTACAAATACTTATGTAATAGGATCAGTTACGATAAAATAGCTTGATAAAATAGCTTAATTAATCGCTTGTAATATAATCGTATATCATATAAACACTAATATACAAACTATTTCGATAACAATACATAAAATAAAATAAAACTATTTTCATATAAACTGGTTCTATAAATTCTTCCACACCCTCTTCCAAACAGCCATTCATTCCAAACAGCCATTCAAGTGGTTATGTTAGTAAATAAAGCTCAAATAAATTATTCGAAACATACCAAAATATGCTAAAACATACCAAAATATGCTAATTTTAACAAACTCTTCCAAATGCATTCCTAAATCTCAAATAAATACTAGGTCAAAAGACTCAAAACACAGTAAAGTAAATGGTGCAATCCACTTATGCCATTCATGTAACCAGTTTCAAGTAAACCTTAATCACTGCTTGTCTCATGAATCCTTACACTTGTTTACCAAAAGACAAAAAGGTACAAAAAGAAAGTGGCGTCATTTGGAGAGGGAAAAATGAATTTCAATAAAATGTTTAAGCCAAAATATTATACAAAACAACAGGGATCAACATGTACTGACCAAATCGTCTCTAGCCACCTTCTGAATGTTACCATTAGGGATTAACTTAGACATTGCAATTAGCAAAAGCAGCACCAACCATTGGCAGTTCTAGATTTCTAGTCAGCTCACAAATATTATGAGAACATCCTGAGGAAGTTGTTTGCATAAGCCATTGGCTTAACATCAGGGTGTGGCTGCAAATTCAAAAAAGCAAATTAGCGCAAGAAAACATTGTCATAAACTTAAATTGAATGAAAGATATGTATATAATCACAATCTAACATAATATTTTTAAATAAAATGAAGAATTATATATATTTTTGTTCATTCTTTTTCCTTTTCCTTTTTCATTTTTGATAACCACAAACATAACATGGCAGACTTTAAAATACAAAAGATACTTACCACTGCTGCGAATGTAATAATGTTAGGTTTTAGATCAGGCGCTTCAAATCGAATAAAGGCACCTTTGTTACCCATCTATAGAAAACAATGAAAAAATCAGCATATATATATACATCTTAGGAGGATAAGTGATTACTTAAATACATTAATAAAGATGCATGCCACACGCGGTCCATGCGAAACAACCAATTACCAATGCACAATTATTTTCCTGCACATGCCATAAAATTATTCAACAGAGAAAGGTTGTAACAAACGGGATATGATTACCTGGTCACAGTAATTTGGAGCAGAGAACACAGTTATGAGTTTACCGTCATGTTCAATCTCATAACCCTCGTCCTTTACTTCATGAGATCGCACAACTAAATCTGTAAAATGATATTAATTCGTATGAAGTCACTGGTGAAAGAAGAAATAAAGTGTCAGTATCGGACCAATGGAAAACATACCTAAATTATTTTCCTTCAAGAACCTTTTTGTAACATCCGCACCGAAAGAAAGTCCTACACCACGCTTGCTTGGGCCTCTTCCAGGGAGAGGTTGTGGGTCACTCCATAGCAACTCACACATCAACCCTACACATAACATACATCGATAGATAAATAAATAATGTGCTGTTAACTGTGAGATCAATTGAAGAAAAAAACAATGATGCATCTTACCTTCCTCAGGAGGCTCACAAAACCGATTAATTGATCGGATTTCAGAAAGTTTGACCCCATCAACACTAAAAAGACCTCCATGTACTACGAAAACTTTCTCATTTATCACATGAGCCAAAGGTAAACAGCAGAATACTTCCGCAAATAGTTCGACAAATGTTTCATTCAACTTAGAGCGCACCTCGCCCTCAAAACCATATATTTTGTTCATGCTCTTGCTCTCATGATTTCCTCTAGCTAGATATATAGCTGAAAATAATATAGCAACAAAACAAGTTACAACATCCCAACTATGTGAACCGGAGAAAGGAGTAAATAAATATATGTAAATCCAATCACACAAAAAAGGATTATAGATTATATGGTTCACTTGAAAAAAATAAAAAAAAATTATAATATATGAAGTCAAAAGAAATTATAATGAATTTGAAAGTATGAATTTAAAAAAGTACTTTTGTCCTAACAGATCTTCACATGTATCTAATCAGGTGATTGAGAGACAATAAATACAATAAACTCATTATGTATACGAAAAAATATAATGAACCCTGACAGGCTAATAAAGAAAAAGACAGGGTTTACCTGTTGGAGACATGCACTTAAATGCAAACAAAGTGAGGATGACTTCCAGAGAAAAAGAACCTCTATCCACAAAGTCACCATTAAATAGATATGGATTTTCTTCTGAAGGAAGTCCATTCAGCTCAAAAATATTTAAAAGATCATAGAACTGCAGGAGACGTGAAAAATAAAATTGAAAGGTTAAGAATTAAAGAAAAATAAACAAAATTAATCACAAAATACCGAGCAACATGAATGACAGAATTAAGGACAATTTCTCGCAGCAACCTCTCGTGCGGTGTGGGTTAAAGTCATTTTCTTTGTCAAACATTAAAAGAAGATTTCCTTTTCACTTTTATGTATTTTTACTCCTTCTCTCTAAGTACATGTTTCTATGCTTGCTTCTTTTAAACTTCTAATAATCTTCCACTTTTTATCATTAGATTGAAAATAAATAAATAAATAATAATAATAATAATAATAATAATAATAGATGGTCGTAAATTCAACACGGCTGTTATATCCCTGTACAAAACAAAATTAACTAGCAAGCTTATCGACAAAAAAAAAAATAGAGCACTTCACTCATTTTATGAACAATGTTTAGAAAAATAAAATATGCAATGAGAACAATCCTATCCGCTAAATATCTTTAAGTAACAAAAAGACATCTTGAAGATATTAGCAACAATTTGTTATACCATATTAAAAAGTTACCTATCAACTTCAATAGTGCTTATCGACAAAACAAAATTAACTAGCAAGCTTATCGACAAAAAAAAAAGCACTTCACTCATTTTATGAACAATGTTTAGAAAAATAAAATATGCAATGAGAACAATCCTATCCCCTAAATATCTTTAAGTAACAAAAGGACATCTTGAAGATATTAGCAACAATTTGTTATACCATATTAAAAAGTTACCTAGCAACTTCAATAGTGCTTGCATTCAAAATCAAGTCTGAGACTCAAAAATACTCTTAACAATTCACAGAATATAATAAACCGCTTACCTGACCATGCACATCACCACAAACAGTAAAACGTTTTCCATGAGGAACAGTTATGTCAACAAGAGAAGGCAAAGCTTGCAACATATCTTTTGTTTGCAATACAATCTGGAATGCATACCTAAAACATTGAAATAGGACAAAAGTAAATACACTTCAAGAAAGTACAAACAGATATATAACCCAAATTTTTCCTTTAGTACCGTTTATGCAAGCACTTCTGATTCTTGAAATCATCCATCATTTTCTTTATAAAATCCAAAGTAATAACATCCCCCTCTATTCTTGCTCCTGAATACTGTGGCTCGACATCTATTATTGAAATAAAGCACCAAAAACAATTCATGTCCACGAGTGAAATCAAATGCAGCAACAGAACACGACATCAGCTTAAGAGTAATAATGAACAAAAAAAAAGGTTATGAATATTAAAGACCACGGACAATATATACAATTCACAGGAATGAGTAATGGTCCTGGAAATTATTAATCCGACTAATTAATGGGGGTTGAAGAGCAGAGAAGTTACACTTGAATCCAGAGACATCAATAAAATGCACACACAATAATCTTGCAAATAGGGAATCATAGTTTGTAGATGCCAATACAGGTAGCAATTGAGCACCACAAAAGAAAAAATTCAAACAAGGTTGCAAGCAGCTGAAAATAATAAGCCAAAAACTTAACATATCTTTTCTTTATCATCCACATCCTCTTACAGTTTCATATAGAATATAATCCTACAAAGTAAATGGAAAAGCACATAGCATCAACTATCCATGTATACTAATACTACCTTCCTTTTCTTTTTATGTGTTGTTTTAAGATTATTCACACATACCAATAAAATCAATAAGTTTTGTTTTTTATGAAACTAATTGTGTTGCATTTCAAAATAGTTTATTTCTTAATGCATTATCGATAATGATTCCACCTGACTTGTTTCCAAATTCTCAATTGAATTAAGATCAACAGTTCAACACCATCCTGTGATTAATTGGTTTTAGGTCTTGATTAATTTTAGGCTTAGACCTAGATCTTGTAAATGACTCCTACATGTACCAGTATTGCAGCCACTCCACCACCAAGCCCCAAGGACCAACAGCAAACCAACCACAATTGTAGCTACTATTGTGGTCTTTGATGTCCTGAACAACATCACCACCACTGCCATAACTGCTACTGTCACTGCTGCTATGGCAATTTCGGTTGGCACCGAAGAATTGCGGCCCTTTCCTATAATGATACAAGAGTGATAATTTATAGTGAAGTATGCAAACATCCAAAAACCAACATGCATAAAATGTCTCTAGAACTTAGGGAAAGGATTGTGATGAAAAAAACGGATGATTAAGGTACCTTCTACGGTATTGTTTAAGGTATGTGACCATTTTTTAAAGATTCTGTAACTTGTAAGGCATATTCTTCAAACACGAGACTCAAAACTACTGATAAGTTTCTTTTTAACTAATTATTTATTTATTTTATTACTCTGCCTTCTAAAATCTAATATACCACTTAAAAGGAAGGAGGTGGGAGAAAGAAATACAAGGCAGAAGTATGAATTTGAAGAAAAATATGAAGCAAAAATTATCATTTTGTTGATAAGAAGTTTTCCATTTTAGTTCACATATTGGACAACCAAGTGTCAAGTTAATTCAATCAATAACTTACTTATTGTCAACCAATCATAAACATATAAGTAAATTACTGCACAAAATAGTTTGATCCTTGGCTAATAACCAACATATTACTAAAAAGAGCAAACAATGTGAAAACCATGTGGCAAATTGAAAGCAAGAAACTTTTTGAAATCAACCATGTCCTAAGATAGAGTCCTAGAGCACAAAAACTATGCCCTAAGATAGAGTCAATAATAGAAATGAATATGAAAAAGGAAAACGCCATAGTAGATGAGATCATACACTGATACTTAATTTAAAGATGCCCGTCATATCAATGTGCTTGCCCGCTCAACCTTTCAAGCAAGAAATACAAACTGCCAAAGTGAAATATAAAATCATTTGCAACGGGCGATGTCTTCTATAACTCATGGGGTTACTTTGGTTGTAGAATAAAGTTTATGCATTGAATGGTTTCAATACCTATATGTTTCAAAATTCGTTTCTTTTCACACTGAGATTATATTCCCCCACTATTACCTTCTTTCCTTCTCCATCAACTTCACGTATCATATCTTTTTTATTAAGATTAAAAAGAAATCCGACAAGAATTTACATATGCACCCAAGAACTTGGGAAGTTACAAATCAAATCCTCAAATTCATAGCAATGGTTCATTGAACTGTTCTCGTTGCTACTTAGACCACTATCATCACTACAACTTACTCAAAGAAACAATACTCATAACCTTATCAAATTTTGAAACGGATGCAATCGAATGAAAACTATTAATTGAAACTAGACATTAACTGACATCTTACTCCATCTAATCAACCCCAGGAAAATGAACAAGGTGCAAAGAAGGATATCACATCAGCAATACAATTAAATGAGGAGACCAGTCAAATGATCTGATGAAAAACCAGAAGTCACATCCATAACTTATTATTGAAATGACAATAAACATAATTGCTTCATCTTTCACATCAAAGATATCAGGATCCTTGAAAACATGCATCTATATATGAAAGAATGCTAACTCAAGGTCAAAAGATATCCATAACAGGAGCAGTTACTCCTCCTCTAAGGACATGTTATTTGAAGTTTACAATATTGAAGCTGCATTAGTACTCTTTATATACACAAAGATAAAAAATAAACTAAAATACACGGGGATCAAAAACAAGCAAAAAGGCAAGACATGAGTGCATCATGAGAAAATAAAACACAGCACAAAAAACGTGACAACAAAAAGTTGTCCACCAGGGGAGGAAGGCTTAGAAAAAGATATGATAAAATAAAGATATAAGCATAAGAAACATATTCACAATAGTACCTATTGAACGGAAATCTATGGTGTCAGCTATTGGATGCTTTTCAGATCCTGGTACAGAAATTGCTTCTTCAAATTTCAGTTTCATAACTGCTTTTTCACATTCCTTGAGTTTCTTTGTTGCATCGGGATCATTTGGACACATCTTCTTGACCTGGTCATTTTAAGTATTTGATATATCATACCAATCATGTTTACGAATTGACACAAGTAGATATTACAAAACAAAAAAAGTGAGGTAGTCAAAGTTACTTAGAAGGATATTAGAAACCTAAAGTAGAGTTTGGCTTTAAAGATATTCCAAATAAGGTACAAATAAAACAGAAATTTCAAGAATGTGTGACAACGTTGAAGGTCAAAGAACTGTCTGCTTCAGCGAGTAGATGACCTTCTTGTGAGAACATGTCAATGAGGTTGCGGAACAAGAAAAATTATCAGATTCTGACAATTTAAACAAGCATTAGCAACTAGTAAGTGAATTTTTAGGCAATATTGCACTGAGGGTCCTTTATCTTAATTTTTTATATCAATGTAGTCTTTTATTTTATCTCTTTTTCGTGTCAAGTTAGTCCTTTATATTTAAAAGCGTTTACACCATTGGACTTTCAGTTTCAATCCACTTTTGTTACATATTTGCGTATATGACCTTGAATGATCTTACTTGAATGGTCAAATAAGACTTCTGAAAAAAGACATGGATGGAAAATGAGGTTGGGTCCAACTGTCGTTGACATTTTTATACATAAAAGACTAACTTGACACGAAAAAGATAATATACTGCATTGATACAAAAAAATAAGATAAAGGAGCTCTGGTGCAATTATGCCTTTTTTTAACTTCCATTTTAGAGTTAAAAAGTGGGTTAACATGCCAGCTTCTGTTTACCCTAAGGGCTCTAGATATGAATTAGTATTTTTTTTTAGAAGATTTAGGGAAGAATTCCCTATCTTTGGGCTCTGCAACCTCCCTGCCCTGATGAAGATTCCCTCTAACTAACTCAACCTAATTATTTCCAACTAAATTGAACGGCAAACAACTAATATGCCAGATGTTCGTAAAAATACACCCCATCTCCCCTCCTTGAAATTTCACCTTGTCGCTGGTTTTCAAGATGATAGGTTGGATCACTATCTAGCAATGATCGGAAAAAAAATTCCACCGGAACCATTGTTCATGGTTTGCGACCCTGTCCTCGAAGTGATAGGTTGGATCGTACTCTTGCACTGGTCAAAAGAAACTTTCAGTGGTCCAATTGTTTTTGGTTTGCAACTTCTGCAATCAGCCAATGAGTCAGGACCTATATACTTTGAACCACATTCCCATCTCTAGACTTTGCACTACCATAATCGTAGGTAGCAATTGAAAAGTCACACAACCCACACAACCATTGAAGTAAAATTCTATTCTTAAATTCTGATATTTTCTTTGGTACAACTATTATTTATATGAATAATGGAAGGATATGAACATTGGTCTATCAACGTTCTCCAATAATGAACTGCAACTGATTACTAATGCAAACATTTTATTTTCAAACCATGCTCCTGGTTCCAACCTTATAAAGACAACAGACATTTATAATTACTGAAAAATGAGTAAATTTATGTGTTTCTTGTGAGATCACATCTTCTATTTATAATGATGTTTCAATAATTACATTCAATGTGTACGAAGTTGTGTTGACTAGAACTACTAACAATCAGGCTAGGATGTTGCACAATCAAAGAATAATAAAAACATACATTGAATTTTAAAAATTACATATAGTTACCTGCTGAAAATCTTTCAGTGCTTCCTTGAATTTCCCCAGCCCGAGATGAGCAGCACCTCGCCTGTAATAACCCTATAACAACAAAGCATAGTTGGTTGGAACAAATATTATCATTAAAGATAACTAAATACAGGAAGGTGTCTAAACTCTAAAGTTTTAGGAATTGGAGAACCTTTGAATATTTAGGATCAACTTCTATAGCCTGTGTAGCATCTTGTATTGCACTACCGTATTCCTCAAGCCGAAGATGAGCAAAGGCACGATTAGCAAAGTAAACTGCATTTCGACCATTTAGCTCAATTGCTTGTGTGTATAGATCAATGGCGTGAGAAAATTTCCGATCTGGAACAAAAAAAGGAATTCACAATATCAACAAATGTTGGCAAATTAAAGTATTGAAGCGGTAGGTCATTGCAAACAACATTCACAATCTTTCATTCTTATATATAGCATCACCATATATTCAATAATATATAGGGGGAAACATATGACATAATTTTCAGAATAAATCACATGATATTTGCTCTAATTATGTGATAACCAACAATGAAGGATGAAAGTGTTACTCGTCAAATTGAGACACATTCGATGATTCAGCTAAAATTTAGTTTACCACAAAAGTAATTGTCAAAACTGTTAAAGCAAGTAAATGAATCATCATATTATTAAAAGAACTGAGTATTAATTACCTTTGAATGCTTCATTGGCAAGGACTTTAAGTTCTTCAGCTTTTGCAACATTTTGCTCATCAGTTTCCATTTTAGTTGAAGCTTTTGTTGTATATGGTGACGAAATTCAGAACATAACAGACTCAACCTTTTCCTTGCAATAACCAACCGGCTACAATAAAACAGAAAAAGTATTATTAAAAGTATAATAGTAACCAGCACAGTAAATAATCTATATCATAAATCACAAGTGACAAGCCTCTATAATATGGTGTTGCAAATTGATAAACTGGCAAAAGATGAAAATAATGCATACAATACTTATAGGAACACACAATTTTAACTTATAAAATTTAAACCCTAATTATAATCCTCCCTAATTCATCATTATTGTTAAGTCAAGGGAATAACAGTAGGGGTAGGCTTCTAACCCTAGTTGAATTGATTTGGAGTACCTTAGTTTGAACTCTGGTATGAACAATTCTTGGCCAAGGTTTACTTACCTCCCTGTCGAACTCCAAATTATCAGGAATTTTTCCCGTGAAACAGGAGGATTAAGACTATAAAATATAACAGTAGGGTCAACCAACATGATCTTTCTGTCTACTTCTAATGTAAACATTAAGAACCTAATCATTGTAATCACATTACTATCACCACTATCATGGTTAACAACAACATATATTCATTAACAAATTCAAGCACAAAATAATAATAATAATAATAATAATAATAATAATAATAATAATAATAAATAAATAAATAAATAAATAAAACAAAAACTTAAAACACAAGATTCTGTGCAAAAAGATCAAAACTTGTTAAAAGAATATCTTAAATTTGTGTTTCAGCTGCACAAACACACTTAAAGGAACAAAGCACTGTCTTTTACATTATTAATAACGTTAGAATATACATAAACTGAGTTAAAAAGTGAAAGCGTGAGAACAAAACAACACATGCAAAAAATGAATAATAAATTATAAGAGTTATAGACGATTGTAATCAGTGAGAGAAGCTAATTTAAAGACTAATTGGTAGTTGAAGAGAAGCATCAGAATGTGAAAAAAAGAAGAAGATCTAAACATGGTTTAATTGAACATGAAAGAGAGAGAGAGAGAGATGAACCGGCGTGCGTGGGCGGTGGAGGCTGGAAAAGTGAAAGGGGATTTGTGTGAGTTGGGACACCCTAATAACAATAACTCCCCTTCCTCAACTTCTCACTTTGCGATACTTTCTTTCCCTTAAAAAGTAATTATATAAACTAATCATTTCTATCAATTAAAAATTAATTAAATTGTATGATCTCGTACCATGAAAATTGGAAAGTTTTAATTATTTCATAAAAAAAAGGAATTTTGGTCACGAGATCTTTTTTGAGCAATTATATTACTATAACTTCTAGAAAAATTCGTTTTAAATTTAATATATAATATGAGTTTGATCTTTGTTAGTATTATTACAATGGAATAAATATAAACTTTTCTTATAAGTTAACATAAATTTTATAAATATAAATTTATTTTTGATAATTAAAGTTTTTAATTTAAACTTCAATTAACATCACAATTAAAAAAAAACTAAATAATACATGTGTTATTATATTATACAGTATCGTTGATATATTAGTTCCTATAAACATTTACAATTATCTGTATAGTTGTATTCCATTTGATGCCGGTGTAAAAGAGAATGAAAAAAAAAATTAAATAAATATAGTTAGAAGACGTGGTATAAAAACACTTATCTTTCGTTCGTAAAATAAAACCAATAAATCAAAGATTTCTCTTTATATGTATTGACTGTTTTAATTTTAAAATTTAAAAACAAAGCAAATTATTAAATTTAAAACAAAAATATTTAAATATATTTGCTTTTTATTTAAAA
>JBBPBT010000183.1:1797198-1809139 GCA_037974875.1 Cicer bijugum
TTATTATTGTTTCTATTTAAAATATTTGAAATATTAAAAGAAATAGTGATCATTAACGAGTTGTAACAATATAAAATTCTAAATCAACTATCATTTCAGCATATTGACTACCCTCTCTATAAATATGAAGGATAATAAATCTCATTTTTTCAATTATCTCAAGATAATTAAATAATTTATTTCTATTAACCCAAAAAACATGACTATGATTCTTGAAAGTTAAATTTATCAATTGAGAATCAGATTCAATTCATATAAAGTGTCACTAATTCCAGTATGTTGTTCCATTAGCAACCATAATCATCGTAAACTCAAAATATAATATTATTATAATCTCTAAATTTACAGTAAAATAACTTAGAGAAATAGTGAAGCTCTCCACAAGGAGCATGAAAAACATTTTTCATAATCTATACCATAAGATAATGGATCTCCAAAGTGAAATACCAATTTTATTCTTGTAAAAGTAAAATTATTTTAAAATGGCGGTATGCATAGCTTGCCAGTAGATACGATGGTCTTAATAACAATTGATTATAAAATATATATGATTTAGAACTAAGCAATAACTAGCACATAGTAGCTCAAGGGATAACAACCAACAATCACCTAAATAATCATCTCTTCAACAAGACAACAACATAAAAAATGACACCATGATATATCTAAAAAATTTACCACTTTTTATTCATGGAAGACTTAGGATTTAAGTTTAAGATTTAGAGTTCCGAAGCGGTTTTTATTTTAAAAATCTTGAATTAAATTTATTTTTTTAGAAGTAATTAGGGGTAATTATATAAATTTTGGCTTATATGAACAAAAAATTAAGTTAAATCGGTTTGATTTGGTTCGAAATAATAAATCAATTCACCAATTTATAAAATAATTTGTTTCGATTTTTTAAACTGAAAATCGGATTGATTTAATTTTTTCAAACTAAAAGACACTTCAATTTAATTTTCAAACGATTCTTGTTTAGAACTGAAGTTTGCCTACCCTTACTTTATATTATTCAACATTATTATATATGCCATAGTTTAGAGTTAATGTGAATATTCCACCCATGCACATTTAAAAAGTCTCGGGTATTTTTAATCGAGAACTCCCTTTCTATGTCTTACTGATATTTTACTCAGTTAACATTATTTTTTTTAAGTAAATAACATAAATCTCTAATATTTAAATTATATTATAAAATTTATATCTTTTTTATAAATATACATTTAAAAATATTTTTTGTTGGTATAATCCAAACATAGAAGTATACAATCATAAATTAAAGAAAACTCGTTTTAACCAAAAGTATATTTACAAAATAAGTTTGATTAAGAATACATTTGCAAGCTTTAATTCAAACACATACTAAATTGGTTTTTTTTTTATAGACTAAAATGGATCCTCACTTATAAATTAATTAGTATTACATTGAAAACTGAAAATAATATTCATTTTATTTTTTATTTTTGAAAACATTAACACTCATGTATCATAGTACTTGTGATATTTTGTTGGCCCTTTGTCTATAATTCTATCACTTTCTAGATCTGTCCCTAGGGATGAAGGGTCACATAAGAATGAGGTAGTCAAAACTACCCCAATTCTTTTTATTTGTTTTAGCAAGTAGATATATTTTTATATTTAGCAACATTTAATAATATATATTCAGTTGTCCCATATATTAATTAATTGGTCCAAAGAAATATAACATGAATAATTCGTTTATTATTAGTCTAAAAAGATAGGACCCATAACTTTAGAGAGGGATATGTCCCTCCCTTTTTTGTTGTGTTTTCATGACACACTTTAATTAATTATTTAATTTTAGTTTTGATAAAAATCGAATTGTTTGTATTAAAAAATTAAAATATGATTGTCACAATAATTTAATATTTGATATTTCTTTTGTAAAAAAAAAACATTACTTCATCAATATGACAATGAATGTCACGTTTGTTTATTTCATATATTAAGAAGAAGAAGAAGAAAAAACTACAAACAAAAGAAAGGAAATAATAATTTTATTAAATTATTGTTATTAAACATTGACATATTTATTTATCACTTTATAAATGCAAAATATCATATAATGATTTTAGAGTGATACAAATATTATTAACTAGAGGATACTTTAGAAGAATATTAATTAATATTGTATTGAACACTAAACAAATTATATTTTTTTATAAAAAAGTTGGAAAATGAGGAAAACGATATTCGTTTTGACTTTTTTCTTGGAAATGTAATGTAACACTCTTTATATGACAATACTTATGATATTTGTTTTGGCATGCTATCTAATAGTTTTCTGGATTTGTCTCAAAGGACGAAGGTTCACATAAGAATGAGTCAGCTTGGCTACCCCAATTTTTTCTGTTTTGTTTTAATAGGTAGATATATTTTTATATTTAATCATCTTTTATGATATATATTTAGTTAGTTACTCCAAATACAAATCTATTGGTTCAAAGAAATATAACAAGAATAATCAATTTTGTTGGTTTTTATTAGTCTAAACAAATAAGACCTATAACTCATTATAATATTGAAATTATTAAAATTATAAAGAAAAGAACACATTATTTTTTAGAAATTAGAAAAAGAATGGAAAACATTACATTGAAAAAAACATTGTGAATATGTTTAGTACATAATAATTATATATAGATGAATTTAACTCATTAAAATGTCACCTAACTCAATATTTATAAATAGCTATTTTTTAGTTTTAATTTCATTTGTTGCTGCTATAATTAATTTATATTTTATATAAGTATACTAATTTTGATTTTTTAATTAGTAGTTAAGTTTTGTTTGAATTTTAATATAATTGTTAGTGTTTTTACTTACCGGTTAAATTTAATATATTCGTTTTAATTATATATGTGTGTGTATATATATGTGGTCACTCTAAAAAATTTATCTTGATTGACTGCACAACAACTAGTCTTTCTCCAATCGAGATGTTTCCACTCTTCCAGGGAGACAACAAGTTTCTAAGTTCTAAGATTGGCCACAAGGGGTCCCCAAAATAGGTTTAAAAGAGGATAAATGGACATTAATATACCGGACTTTTCACTTGAAAAATTGTATTTTTTTAATAAATAAAAAAAGTATATTAAAGAAACATTCTAATAAAAAAAATTATAATTTTTCTATTGTATTACCAAAACAATTAAAAAATGCAAAATAAGTTACTAAAATAAGAAACAAAATAATTAACCACAAGCGATATCAATGCATTCTAAGGATTGAGAGTATCAATGATTATATCGACAACAAAATCATTTTACATGTCATTTGATTCACCTCTATGCTAAAAGTTTAACATGCTCAATAATAAAATTTGCATTCAAAATACGTGAACGAAAAATTATCTTATTTCTTGATTTCCAAATCACTCATGTCACCGCAAACCAAACTAAATTAATTCTCTGAAATATTACACGATTGCATGAAAAAAAGACAATCAAATTGATTAGTGTGATTGATTGCATTCATATGAAACACATATGATAGTCCAAACTAATTCAAAACACCATACCAACATGACCAAAAAGAAAGCACACAAGGGATAAATGACGGGTTGTTTCAACTTTCCCACAACCTGCTATACATTGATGATACTCAAAAGACATGATTCCTTGGCATAATAAATTATCTTTTGTAAACAACCTATTTTGGAACAACTTCCACACAAGTAATGATATTTTTTAATGAAAAAAACACACATGGAATAAATGACGGGTTGTTTCAATTTTCCCATAACCTGCTACACATTGATAATCTTCAAAAGACATTATTCCTTGACGGAATAAATTATCTTTTGTAAGCAATCTATTTTGGAACAACATCCACACAAATAATGATATTTTTTTAATAGACAAAAGGATCCACACTATAATCCTACTTGCATATTATTCCATGACCACTTATCTACTACATTAATCTGTAGATGATGTTAAGACAAAATCTCAATTAAATATTTCGATGATAAATAAAACAAAAGCTTAATCAAGATTATTAATTATGATTCTAAATGTTTTGGTTTTTAACATGTGCATTTGAGTGTGTTAAACAAGATAGGTATCAAAAATCACAAATCAGATCAAAGGAAACAACTCTGAAGATTGATCCTTTAAAAGACAAAAGATTGATCTTTTAAAGACAAAGATCAATCTGTATATTCTGCTAAAAATACAGAGAACAATCTTCATAGTAGATAAATAGTCTCCACATAATTGGATCAATCCTGGAAGCCACATTCAACTTATATTCTCATAAAAGATCAACAATGGAAATCGCACTCATTCCAAAATTTGAAGAATCAAGTCATGCTTCAAACAAAAGGCATATCACAAAGATCATTCTTCTTCTCAAGCAAGTACAAGTACAAGGCTACAAGTAGTGAAGTACACCACTGATTTGAACCATCCAAAAGCACTGTACACATAACTGAAAAGGACATAATCAAGGCTGACATACTGACACGCATCATAGGGAACAAGATGTTTCATCATAGACCAAAAGATCCATCCTGGATCGATATTTTGATACAACTGATCAATCTTAAGTTATGACAGATTTTTTCAACAGCTTTTTCATGACAGCTGGTCCTTTTCCAACAGCCATATTAGTTGTCCTAAGCCTTCTTGGAGTCTATAAATGCAGCTGCAAACTAAAAAACAGTACACAACAATTAGAACCAAGCAAAAGATCAATTCATTCGATCATACTTAAGTGCCTCAATTCCTTTTCTTATAGCTTGTTGTTTTGTTTTATTTCTTGTGTTGTAATCATTCACAATATTGGTTCATCAACAAAATATATTTCTCAAACAAGTGTTGAGTAAATATCAAATTCTAAATAGCCTCAAAATCATCACTTTGTAACTCAAGGTTGTTTTGACAAATCTTGAGTAAGTTGCAAAATCCTTTAAAGTTTGAAAGACAACTTGTTAAAGTCTTTACAAACAGTAAGGTAGAAATCCTTTATAGGTAGAAGGGTAGGAATTGTGTAAATATTAAGATTGATCTGAAGAGGAAGTGTGAACACCAAGAACAATCTTGCCTTTGAGCACATAGTGGAAAATCTCACTCTTGTGAGGACTGGACGTAACCCGTGTTTGGGTGAACCAGAATAAAATACATGTGTACTCGTTCTATCTCTATATTTGCTTACTTTTGAACAATCATATTTTGGTAAAATTGATATTGTTGTTTTCAAACTAAAGATTGATCTTCTACAAAGTAAATATTGATCTTCTGAGTAAAGATTGATCTTCATCACTGCAAAGATCAATCTTAACCTGAGATCTAAATTTTTAAAACATAATTTTTTAAAAAGAGACAATTATAATTCAAACCCCCTTCCTTATAATTGATATTTCTACTTCAGATGAACGTTAACCAATAAAATTATACACTGCTTCATTAATTCCTCCTCCCACACAAACAACTACATATGTCATCTCCATCCTTAATCACTCTCGAGTCGCAACAACTCTATCATAACTTCTACATTTTCCTCTTGTTGCAATGATATATAAAATAACCTATTAAATTTTTGTCACATAGCTCCACCAACCAACCATGGATTTTTTCAAAATAATGTATTACTCCTATACCCAATAATTTTAAACAATTTAATATCAAATCATTTATCTTCAATATCAACTCTTCTCGAGTGAGAAAAGTGGATAACTGTACTCGTAAAGAAATATTAATCTAAAATTTAAATTTCTATAAAAATAATTAAACAAAAAGAAAATATGCAGTTTCAAATCATTTGTTGTGAGGTATCATATCTAGCAAAATTCTAAAGCACTAAAGCTGTCACCTAAAGTAAAATTCTTTTAAATTATAATTCAAAATATTTAATTTATGATGAAATAAGATAACTTAAAATAAAATTAGAAATTAATAAAAAAGACACAAATTAATGAATCAAAATAGAGATGTCCAGTTTTTTAAGATACTTTTACTAGATAAAACGATTTTGTTTATAATGAATGCATGGGCAACACATAAACATAAAAATTAAATAAATAAATTTATATTAGATTAAATTAAAAAATAAATTAAATTGTTTTTAAAAATAAAAAGATAATTTGTATACAAAATTTTGATTGGTTGATGTATTTAAATTTTAAATTAAACTAATTTAACTGAGCAGTAAAAGAATATTAATATTTTAATATAGTTATAAAGTTATAATTCGCTTGTTGATTAACACTTGTCAAACTTTTGCATTGAAAACATTCTTCGCACGACAAGATGATGGTTTTTTTTTAGGGTTAATTACAGTTTTGGTCCTCCTATTTTAGTTGAATTGCGAAAGTAGTTCTTTTATTTTATTTTTCCTCAATTTTAGTCCCTTAAACAGAATTTTGGTCCAAAATTTAATAAAATTTTATTTTTTTACGTTTATTTAAGTCATACCATACCTCAAGATCTGATGCAACAATTGTACTTGAAATCTATACTCATAAATGGTGTAGTGCGACTTAAAAACAAATGACATTTTATCAAATTTTGGATTAAAATTATGTTTGGAAGACCAAAACTGAGGAGAAATAAAATGAATGAACTACTATCATGAATAATCTAAAATAAGGGGACTAAAACGACAATTAAGCCTTTTTTTAATACCCCAATTTTCAAAAACACAAAACTAATTTACTCCATTTTGAAAATTATATACAAAACTATCATTTTTTTTGCTTAGTTAGAAGTCGTCATTTACAAAGGTGACTTCCTTAAAGAAACCGAGTTTACAATGACGACTTTCTTAAGGATATGTTTTTTTAATTTTTTTTCTTCTAAATTGTCTTCTGAAAGGGCCACTTGCCGAAGACAAATGAAAGTTGCCTTTTGGAAGGACAACTTTCTAAAGAATAAAAAAAAAACCTTAAGGAAATCATTATTGCAAACTCGGGCTTCCTTAAGGAAGTCAGTTGCCTTTGCAAATGACGACTTCTAACTAAGTTAAAAAAAAGGGACAGTTTGCTATATAATTTTCAAAATAGATTTGATATTTTTTTTTAGATTAGGTTATTAAAATAAAAAACCCACAAAATGAACTCTAATATTAATATTCAATTATTTTCTGTATTGTTCTCCACCAACGAGTCAACGACACTAAAGAGTAATTAGTACACTATTGCCTAGTAAAATTACAAGATAACAATTTTGACTTCAAAAATCTAAAATTTTATTCTTCTACTAATTATTGAAGATTGTGATTGTAGTTGCAACTTCTTGTAATTAATATTCGATTTCTCCTTTAGTTTTTAAATTTGTTTTTTATTTTTTATTTTTTGTTTTAGTATATTATTATTTTTATTTAATAAAATTTGGTATTGTTGTTGTCTTTAAAATTTTGTAGGTACTTAAACAATTTTTCAATTAATCACATACAACGGGGGAGTACGCATATATTACGGGGATCAATGATTCAAATTACACAATCTCTCCACAACAACAACATTTTGTCATAGTCAAAAAGGGGAAGAATGTAAACTACATGTTTTTGATGAAGACAAAGATCAACAATTATGGTCAATGCAACAAGATCAAAAAGAAGATCAAATATCTTCATTAATAAGCTTCAAATCCAAACATTAAATGTTAAAATGTAAAGGTATATGATACACATCAATATTTCAATTACATGAGAACAAGTCATATTTACATATGCATATAAAGTATTTTCAAAAGTCAAAACAACATTAACAAAGTCTTAAAAATTATATTTTTGACAAAATACATAAGTGTATTCGAATACAGCATCTTGTATTCGAATATAATGCAAGTCAGAAGCAAAAGTCTCAAAGTTGTATTCGACTACGACTATGTGTTGTCGAATACACTTCAAGTCAGTGGTCAAAATTCTTATATGTGTATTCGACTACAACCCTATGTAGTCGAATACAAAGTAAGTCAGTGACAAATTTTCACTAATCTGTATTCGACTACACACATGTGTATTCGAATACAAGGTGTAATTTTTGAATATTTTTGAACGTTACAAATAGGTGTATTCGAATACACACATCCTATATTCGAATACAACTGGAAGCAATACAATTTTTCAGATCTGGAATGGCTCCAGATCATTGTATTTTTTCATCAAACCTCTTGGATCAATGGCCACGAATCTGAAGAGATGTTTATGGAGTATAAATACTCCATAACTTCATATCAAACATAACACAATCCTTGAATCAATACTGTAAGACTCTAAATTTTAAATCCTAAATTATACAATTTTAGGGTATTTTGTGTTAAATTGCTTAGGCTTTTAGCTCAGTTTTCGGTATTTAGTGAGTTAAATGCTGAAAATATATTTTTGGAAATTGGATTAAAATTATTTGTCGAAGAATAATTTATTTAGGTTACGAAGAATATAATACTGGACAATTTTGTTAAAATATCTCGGGTTGCTGAAAATTGTATTTGTCAAATGAGTTGTGAGAGAGTAGATACTTTTAGCAAAATGGTTTGAGATGTGATGATTTTTATAAATATCTAAAATGTTTAGATATTTAGGTATTTATTGGTTTAGGTTTAATTATTATATATATATATATTATATATATTGTTATTATTAGTAATATTGTAAGTAATATATATATATATATACATATATATATATATATATATATATATATGGTTGGAGGGAAATAGGAGGAAAGAAAAATGCAAAAAGAAAGGAAAAAGGAAAAAGGAAAGAAAAGGAAACAGAGAAAGAAAACGTTTCCTCCTCCCTGCCTCGCGACCCATTCTTCGTCTTCCATCTTTTTCTTTCATTTTCGTGGCTTCCTTTTGCTTCAAGAAAAGGAACCAAGGCTTAATGGGCGATAAAGAACAAATTTCCAACTTCTTCCTTCTTTTCGTATTCGAAAACGGTGTTAGTGATTTCAAAACCGTCAATCACAAACCTCCATGTTTCATCTAGATCTAATCTTTGTTTCGCGAAGAGATATAAGGGAAAGTTGCTCACCTCCATGCTACGGTACTAGTGAACTAACTTTGGAAGCGACGTCGTGAGCGGAGATTTTACCGGATTTACTCGCAGTACCGTAATCGTACGTTAAAGCTAACGTTAAGGTAAGGGCTCCTTCCAAAATTTTAGTTTGCATTTAGGGACTTATCTGTGGTTGTGTGGAAAAGAATTTTGTTAGGGTTGAAGTGTTGATTTGGGGAAAAATGAATCTAAGGCTTTTATGGGTAAAATCTTAGAGTTGGGTTTTGGTAATATTGATGAGTGTTTTGTGGAAAATGAATTTAACTCATTTATATATGATTTTGAGGAAATGAAATTTGATGTGTTTGAGTGGTGGGTTGTGATGATTTGTGTTTGTCGTATTTGACGTGTTCATAATTAATACTTATAAATTTTGAGATGCGTTTGTGTGGATTTTGTGGAAAAATGAATGGATGTGATTTGGTGTGAATTGTGAATTGAATTTGAGAATATGTCTGAGTATGTTCTGTGTGGAATTTGAAAATCGTTAGAGTTAAACGAGTATTAAAAATGGGGAATCTTTTAATATCTCTGTTTACTTAATGTTTGCCGTGAAAATCATTAGAGTCAAATGAGTATTAAAAATAGGGAATCTTTTAATATCTCTGTTTACTTAATTTTTCAGTGAAAATCGTTAGAGTTAAATGAGTATTAAGAATGGGGAATATCTTAATATCTACATTTACTTAATGATTGTCGTGAAATTTTTTAGAGTTAAATGAGTTTTTAAAATGGGGAATCTTTTAATATCTGCATTTACTTAACGATTATCGTGGATAGAGTCAGAGTATGCTCATGCATTTCATATTTGGTAAATCGTGCAGACCCGTGATAGGTGGCACCTCGGTAAATAGTACTTCGGCCTGTGATAGGCGGTACATTTACGATTTACGTTTCCTTTTGGTAAATCGTGCAGACCCGTGATAGGTGGCACCTCGGTAAATAGTACTTCAGCCTGTGATAGGCGGTACATTTACGATTTACGTTTCTTTTTAGTAAATCATGCAGACCCATGATAGGTGGCACCTCGGTAAACAGTACTGGTCTGTGATAGGCAGTACGTTTATGATTTACGCTTTTTAGTAAATCGTGCAGACCCGTGATAGGTGTCAACTCGGTAATTTAGTACTTCGGCCTATGATAGGCGGTACGATTATGATTTACGGCCCTTCGAGGAGGGTTTTGATTTGGAATTCCGAGTCCATGCATTTTGGCATATACGCATTGCATTAGGGTGCTTGGCGCACGAGTCGTGTTTGATTCAAGATTATGATTGAGTGTTTGAACTTGAGATGTAGTGATAATTGCGTTGTAAATGCTAAGTGTTATGTTTTGAAATTGTGTGTAAGTGTGATTGATTGCAAAACTATTTCGAAACTCAAGTTGTCCTGGTGATTGTGTTGAAATTGCTAAGTGTTATGTTTTGAAATTGTGTGTAAGTGTGATTGATTTCAAAACTATTTCGAGACTCAAGATGTCGTGGTGATTGTGTTGTAATTGCTAAGTGTTACGTTTTGGAATTGTGTGTTGTGTGTAACAGTGATTGATTCAGTTTATGTAGTTTAGAAAAACTTCAGAAAAATCGATTTCCCAATCGATTCTGTTAAAAAGATATTGAACAAATCGATTTGCCAATCGATTTGGCTTGTCATAGTAGCTCAACTTTATATCAAAATCGATTTGCCAATCTATTTGGCATGTTACAGGGGCTCAGCTATTTATCAAAATCGATTTGCCAATCGATTTGACATGTTACAGGGGCTCAGCTATTTAATAAATCGATTCTCCAATCGATTTCCCAATCGATTGCCCAATCGATTGATTTAAACCCAGAATACAGGTTTCACTAAAAACCTTTAAGAAATCGATTTCCCGATCGATTTTCTTAGTAAAAACTTTTATTCCGAGTCAAACAATCGATTGCTCAGTTGATTCATCAATTGGTTTGTCAGTTGATTCATTACTTGATTGATTAAAACCCTATTTTGATTTCATTTTTACTTGGCAAGTATTATATGAACATTTAGCATATGGAAAACCCTTTCAAGGTGCATGCTAAGTTGAAAGGTTATTTTGTGTATTTAAAAGCTTAATTGTTATATGTTAATTGTTAATTTCAGTTGGTGACCCTTTACAACTATTGTGGAAATCTGAGCTTTGCCCTTAGATGAGAGCCAGGACAATCCTACCGGTTCGTACCCTGTGGATGAGGATGTAGTTGGAAACACCTGACTGGAGCTATGTTAGGAGGATCTTGCGGGGCACGTGAAGATCACTCAGGATGTATAGTTTTTTGTAGAATGATCAGATTAGGTTGACGTATAGGGACTAAATGTCTTTCTTTTGGATTGTGTTTATTTTAATTGAAAGACTGTACCTATACTAATATTGTCAGCATGACATTTTATTTTCAATGGGTCCCATGTACCACTTTTTGATGTGTAAATACTTTGGATTCGTATTTCAAAAACTATTATGACTTAAATATTTATCCAAAGGTATTTTCTTATTTATTTCTTTGTTTTATGAATTTGTTTTAAAAAAAAATACACTCTCGCTGTTAAAAATCGGGGTGTTACAAATACCTTGAACTACTTTGAACAAAATTCTGATTTTTTACAAAGTACTTGCATTTTATATCATTTAGATATGTTCTCAAGTACTTGAATTGTTATTGAATTGTTTATCATATACCTTTATATTTTAACATTTAATGTTTGGATTTGAATGAAGATATTTGATCTTGTTGTATTGACCATAATTGTTGATCTTTGTCTTCATCAAAAACATGTAGTTTACAATTATTTTTATTTAATAATTATTTTAATATTTTATTTTTCAAAAAATTATATAAATTTGTTATTTTATTAAAAATTAATGTTATTTAAAAGATAAAAGATGAAAAAGTTATATAAAA
>JBBPBT010000183.1:1809623-1861298 GCA_037974875.1 Cicer bijugum
AAGTCGATAATTTTATTGTCTTTATCTAATTCTTAACTAAAAAATGATAACATTAGATACCTTAAATAACGCGAATATGATATAATGATGTAGAACAATCACAACTCATAAAATTAAAATAGAACATCCTAAAAATTTAATTTTTAAATTTGAATTTTTTCATATTTTTAATTTAATTAATGATATATGAATAATTAATGCATTTATATTATAAAATTATATATTACATTATTAAAAAATATTAAATCTTTATTTTTTAATTTAAAATAGTAACTAAAACTGTCGATTTTAAAATATAAAATTAATTTCATAAATTAATAATAATAGAGACTTAAATTACAATTAAACTTAATTATTCTTGCCGCATAGTAATAATGTTAAAATAATCAAATACATGATGTACCTCAAAATTCATCAGTCAAAGTTTATGTTTAAATAATGGACAAAAATTTATCTAAAGGAGGACTCTAATACAATCAGGATTAAGAACAATAAATGAAAAACACTACACCTCATAAAACAGCAAAAGTCGGTTGAAAGCAATGACAGTTACTGTTATGAACCTTTTTTTTAAGACAAATAGCACCAAAAGGAAACAACACCAAATGAAACACTACGCCAGAAATGGTATTTTACAGCGCTTTTTTTAAGCCATTTACAGCGCTTTTTCAAAAAATTAAGCGCTGTAGTATCCAGCGCTGTAAAAAGATACAACAGCGCTCTTTAAAATAAAAAAAGCGCTGTAAATCTCTTCTAAAAACGCGCTGCTTGTTGTATTAGTTTTACAGCGCTTTTTAAAAAAAGCGCTGTAATAGGTGCATTCCTTTATTTCAATTAGATCTCTTTATGGGATTATATCAACAATCTCCTTCATAAATCGCAATATACAGTATCCGCAGTCCATGTTGTTAGTTTGATGAGAGCACTATAAAATAAAACATATAAGTCAATAAATATTTGTGCATTGATTGTTAATGAAATTTTAAAGGCAATATATTTCAAACCTTTATTGGAATCCATGTGATTTATTTGATTTTTCCTTCGACACTGTAGCACCCATTTGAGCTCAGAAAACTTGTAAAGCATTATCAAATAAATGTGATTATTAGCATTAACAAACACATTATATATATATGTATGTAAGAAATAACTGAATAAATGAATACAATACCTGAAGAGTGCGAAGAAATATGTAGGGTTCATAGAGTTACAGTTTCGTTTAAGAAGGAACGGCGAGAATGCGCAGAAATACGAATGGTTCGTAAGACAGAGTAGGGTTTGCAATGAGAAGAGTACGTAATAATGTTCGTAGGGATAGTAACAAATATGGAGATGATTTGCAATGGAGATGGCTAACAATATTGTTCGTAGGGATAGTAGGATTCGCAATGAGAAGGATAATGAAGAGGAGAAGGACACTAAAACGTAGTGAAGTTTATGTAATAAAGAGGAAACTGAAACGATTTACCTTTTACAGCGTTTTTTTAAAAGCCTTTTACAGCGCTTTTCCAAAAAGCGCTCTAATAGGTCCTTTAATTATGTGAAAGTGCAAGTCTTTTACAACGCTTTTTTTACAGCGCTTGTCAAAAAAAGCGTTGTAAAAGACCTTCTTATTTTTTTTAAAAGCCTTTTACAGCGCTTTTCCAAAAAGCGCTCTAATAGGTCCTTTAATTATGTGAAAGTGCAAGTCTTTTACAGCGCTTGTCAAAAAAAGCGCTGTAAAAGACCTTCTTATTTTTTTAAAAGCCTTTTACAGCACTTTTCCAAAAAGCGCTCTAATAGGTCCTTTAATTATGTGAAAACGCAAGTCTTTTACAGCGCTTTTTTTACAGCGCTTGTCAAAAAAGCGCTGGAAAAGACCTTCTTATTTTTTTTTAAAGTCTTTTACAGCGCTTTTCCAAAAAGCGCTCTAATAGGTCCTTTAATTATGTGAAAACGCAAGTCTTTTACAGTGCTTCTTTTACAGCGCTTGTCAAAAAAGCGCTGTAAAAGACCTTCTTATTTTTTTTTAAAAGCCTTTTACAACGCTTTTCCAAAAAGCGCTCTAATAGGTCCTTTCCAAAAAGCCTTTTACAGCGCTTGTCAAAAAAGCGCTGTTATATCCTCCGTTATTTTTAAAATATCATACAACAACGCTTGTATTTAATAAGCGCTATAAAAAACGCGCTATAAAATGTCATTTTTGGCGTAGTGAAACTTAACAATGAAACAACACCATTCCAATTTTCAGCTTCTAATGAATCACTATTCCTTAAAAACGACACATTCTCTCATGCATTTCAAGTACTATTTGGTTTGCTTGTATCAGAAGAGGAAACTAAATTTCTACAAAGAGGAAACTGGATGAATATCTAGAATGAGATTGAAATTGCATTTTGGTAAAACTCTAGTTTTTTCCCCTTCGACATCATCAAAAAGACAAACAGGACATTAATTACAAACCATTTTGAAATTTTCGAGTTGAAAAACAAAAATTGACAAAGACATAAAGAAGCCTAGAAATATTCTACTCTAACAAATAAAAAATAAAATTTGCACTCATGAGAGGCTTTGAAATCATAGATAAGCCAAAATAATATGTAAAAAGTGTGGTTTTGCAACTTACTATTTACTCTGCAAAACACAAAATTCACTCATTTTACTACAAAACTTACACAATGTTTATAACTGCAGAAAATCACAAACAACAATAACCAATTCAAATTTGCATAAAAATTCACTCCATAAAAGAACTGATCCAATATTATACAAAAGTAGAAAAATTTGTAATATAGGTCCAAAGAGGGAATTAAGTTGATGTCAAGATACGCCACCTCCATTAGAAAAAATAAAAATAGAAGTATAAAAATCATCACGGTCACTATTTAATACGTCGTAGGAGTCTAGTCATTATTCAATAGGTTGTAGGAGTCTAATCACTATTCAATACGATGTAGGAGTCTAGTCACTATTCGATACTTTGTAGGAGTCTAACCTTTTCAAAAGTATTTATTTTTATTCATATTTATATAAAACTAAAGATATATATGTCACCATTTACATATTACAAAATCCATGCAATATTCTGAATTTCCACAAAACAAAACAATTAATACGAAACCATTAAATCAATTACAAGAAGGATGAGCACTACCAACGCTCCTACCATCCTCACTAGTTTCCTGATTTTGTGGAGAAAACATAAGTTGTGCCTCAATAGGATGACCATTCCCAAGAGCAACATAGTGTTGTTGTTGTTCTTCACCTTGTTGTTCAATCCTATAATAATCACCACCACCATTTTCAAAATTTCCCATACCCAATGAAGAAGCTACATCAACACCACCACCACCTAACCTAAGAAAATACTCTTGTTGAGCAGCTGCAACAAACCGTTGAGCTTCTAGAAACTCTTGTTCCTGCAGCTGAGCATCAGGAACAACTAACTCTCCTACTCCTCCAACCGTATCGTTACCAAAGTTGTTAGATCCATTATTCAAACCCGCAGATTGCGGGTTCCATTGTTGCTGCTGCTGAGGCATGATAACCATTCCAGGATTAGCCAAAAGGTAATTCATAGTTTGAGGGTTAAAATTGTAATTCAGAAGTTCTTTTTTCGCTATCTGAAGTTCATTCCGAATTTCTTTTAAACGCTGTTGGAGAACCGAGATGAAACCAACACACCCGTAGACTGGGTCTCGTATACGAGATTCAGCCTCGTATGCTAATGATTTCACCGCGTCTTCGCGATCCTCAGCATGAAGCTCTTTTAAGAGCTTGGCAACCTTGCTTGCACCGAAGACGCGGTGAACGGAAGCAAATCGTTGTGGATTGTCTGGCGAAAAGTAGGGTGCGAAGTAGCATTCTTGTGTGCACTTTTGTCGGAGAAACTTGCACGCTGTACATGGTGAATTTGAGGACGACATTGAAGTAATATAACTGCAAATCAGATTAAATTAATCAAATAAAAAAACATTAATTAATGAGTTTATACATATTAAGATCGAAAATAGGAATTGATTTTTAAATACGGTTGATTTGTTACCGATTTGATTTTTGGTATTGATTTGGGATTTGAGAAAACGAGGGGGGATTAATTGAAATAATAATCAATCCCAATGAATTGTGTTCTTGATAATATATGAAACTATATTAATAGAAACATAGGGAATGAGATAAATTAAAACAATTAAAGATCTAAAGAGGAAAAAGAATAATAATTAAAGAGAATATGTTGTATGATGTAAAATGTAACTTGTATTGAGAATGAGATTGAAGAGAGATGGTATTCTTGATTGTTCTTTAGCTCTACGTACTGCCACAAAGCAACCATTCTTCTTCTTAATTATCGTTTTTATTTATAGTTAGTTAGTTATACGTACTTTGAGATGCGAAGATTACTCGATACGGCACGTGTAATAAATTTTCACAATTAAACTTAAAAAAAAATTAAAATAGAAAATGCTAATGTATACGAATTGGTTTTCGTTCTTATATCACGAATTTGTAATTTATTTTTTTTTTATAATTCTTTTTTTATAAAAACTAGTATAATATCCGTGCTATCTAGTTTGTCATTTATTGTATATTTTTATTTAATTAAATATTATTTATAATAAATAGAACAAAATAAATGAAGTTAATTACTGTAGTCGATAATTACTAAATTAATATTTTAGTTGTATTTAAAGTTATTAACATGACAACGAAATAATTTATGATGTGGTTATGGTTGTTAGAGTTAAAATTTCATAAAGATTTATTAGTGATAGTATTGTAGTTGCTATAGAGTATCCCAAATAATATTGATTTGTAGAAAATAATTTTTCAAGACAATAGACATGCAAGTTACAATGAAACCATCGTAATAATAGAATTTGAATGCTATTAATTAAGACATATAATACTAAATCATAATTTACTAAAATATGTTTTACATGTAAATAAATCTATAACAAAAATGTCATTCATACATTATCAATCATTGTAGGTTGAATATTGATGTTAAATTAGTAATGTCTCATCACTTTTGTAATGTCGAAATACAACTTCATTTATTGTATTTTTTTTTTTTGCATCAAGGGTCATAATATGCACCAAAGTCCTATAACATAATTTGCATCAAATATCATAATCTGCACCAAAGCCCTGTAACATAATTTGCATGTTAATTAATAAGATATTGTGATGTAATTTCAATTGTATTTTGATAAGATAACAAAATGTGAGAAATAGAGTTAACAATATACTTTAACTTTTAATGGTTCAACTACATTTTCTATAATATATTCTTTCTATAATATGTTCAATGTTAGTTGACGATCCATCTTAGCAAAATAATAATGATTGAAAATTTTCTTTTTATTGCAAAAATCGACAAAAAAAATTCCAAAATCCAAATTGCTAATTGTATTGTTTACTATAAAACTAAACACATTTGTTAAATTAGATTTATGTATATTATGGTAAAGCATTAATGTCACTATGCCAAAAATAGCCTTTTACAATATTTTTTCAAAAAAAAAAAAAGCGCTGTGGAATCGAGCGCTGTAAAAGATACAACAGCGCTTTTAAAAAAGCGCTATAAATTATGTAAATATAACACGCACTTGTTATGCAAATTTTACAGCTCATTTTAAAAAAAGCGCTGTAAAATGTATGCACATTTTACAACGCTTATTTCAACAAGCGCTATAAAATGTGCATATAAAATTCGTATACTGGGTGTGCTTTTTACAACGCTTTTTTTAAAAAGCACTGTAAAAGGTAGACCCATAATTCATATATTTGGTGTACCTTTTACAACGCTTTTTAAAAAAAAGCGCTGTAAAAGGCAGACCCATAATTCATATATTTGGTGTACCTTTTACAGCGCTTTTAAAAAAAACGCTGTAAAATATCTACCCAATGCACATTTTACAACGCTTTTTCAAAAAAGCGCTGAAAAATGTGTATTTTTTTTTTAAAAACATTGTAAATTAAATTTTTGAAAAGCACTTTTTAGCTTTTTATGGCAGTTTTTTTATAAAGCGATGTCGCTGTCTTTTATCTTTTTATCCAAAATTATTTTGATCCAGTTCACACAACACAACCAGAATCAGTTCACACAACACAACACAACCAAATACATATATATAACCCTGTAACACTGTAATTTACAATAAGTAGTTCACACAATCAGATACATATATATAACCCTATAACACTGTAATTTACAACCTAATTAACTACATATACATTGAACCTAATTTGCAACCTAATTAACTACATATTCATATGCATGTTTATATATTGTCCTATGATCATATACATATAATAACTAAAAAAATATACAGAATATGCACTAGCTACCATATAATATTCAGATCCCTTGCCCAGCAACATGCTATTTCCCAAAAAATCAAATAATTTTCATTTCAAGCACATACTCACACCATTCTTCCTTTAATTACATTAGATCTTCCTCAGAATATGATGGACTGGAATTGTCAAAGTACTGCAATATAAAAATTGAACATATTATATTAAGTTAGTATCAAATATATAGATAATTTATATATGAAAATCATATAATCAAAATACTATACCGTTTCTGGGATAATAGTTTTATTCTTGTCAACAATCTCCTTCATGAATCTCAATACGTAGTACCCACAGTCGACGTTGTTTGTTTGACGAGGGCACTTTATTGGGATTCATGTAATGTTATTAGACTTTTGCTTCGACACTGTAGCACCTCTTTGAGCTCGAAAAACTTTTAAGGCACTGTCGAATGCATAAATGTGATTATTTTAGCATGAAAAAACACATTATATACTTACGTGTCGAACATAGTCTTTATTTCGAAGTGATTGTTGTAATTGCCATGCACGTGATCCAAATAGTATATAACTTCAGAGACCGCATTGATTGCAAATAGCACCCAATGTCACCTACAAAAAAAAATTGGTTAAGCAATTTTGTTTATACACAACTAATAAATTAAATTCTCATCAATTAAAAAAGATAAAATTACGTACCTTGAATTATATGGTGCGAAGAACAATTTATCATTTTCTATATTTCCTAATAACATATCTACAATGTATTTCTTTACATTTTCTGGATCGAGTTTCCACATCGACATCTTATGCGAAGACAAGAATGAGTATTTATTTGACAATTTCCTCGTGCACATGACATTCTCATACAAAAACCTTGAATGAAAATTTTAAACTAGATTAATTACCAATAAATGCAATTAAAAGTATTTTTTACCTTATGTACAAGCTCATTACAGTAGCACTGAGCTCCTTATGTTCGAGAAGTTCGTATATGTGCTCCTTTTCGAGAAATTCATCATACTCATCTCCGAATATATCTTTAGTCATACGTACGATGCACGAATCATCGCTGCTGCCCATGTTCTTTTTTACTTTGATGTCAAGACATGCCCTGTATTTACCAAGGCATGGCTGACTGTATCCCGAAGTATTGTACAGTTTTCCTTTTCCCACCTTCCGATGAGTAGGCGAGGACAAGTATAGGACATATGGAGTGACACCCTAAATCAATAGTTAAAACATAAGTACGTTTAATATATAAGTTTGTTTAATACATAAGTAATTACATAAGCAAGTAAGTAATTAATTACCTCGGGAATACTTTTCAAACCGACGTTGCAACTCGCGGTTTCACTCTCCATTTGTATTTCACGTTGGAGCTGATTGGGAAGTTGCTTGTCTTTATTCGTATTCACCAAGAGTGCCACTTGCTCTGATAGGATTCTGAGCTTCTCTAATACTTCCTCGTTGGAAGGTTTTTGGCGCTTCTCTAGAGGAAAAAAGCTTTTGGGTGTTACGCCAAATCCTTTCCCCTAACTCGACCGGAATACTCAGGGACATTAAACACTTTACCAAGAATGTCCCTGCAAGTACCTTTGTTGCCCTCCGGATTTTCAGAACTTTGTTTGATAATCTCCTAAAATACATGTAACATTGAAAAGATAAGTTCAATAGCATTTTTAAAATACAATATTAAAAAGTATTCAAGTGATAAATACAATATTAAAAAATATTAAAGTGATAATATACTTACACAAAGTTCTACTACTTTTTTGACATTTTCATTATCAACCACCCCATCTTTATTAACTCGCGCTTCCTTCCATAATATATGACGACCCAAGGGTTGATCGGCTTGGGTGTCTTTTCGCTATTCGTTAAGATCATAAATAAAATAATACAAATTAATTACACACTATAGTTTATAATACAAATTACTTCATTATATAAAAGTGATATTTAATTACTTACAAGTTGTTGATCAAGACGCGCATATCCCATACGTGATTTTTTGTATGGGTGTGTTGGATTGCTTGCCCGTTCGCGATTTTTCTTATTAATATTCTATATAAAAAAATAGCAATTGTGTAAAAATTTAAATAACGCTACGAATATGAATAATAAAACACAAATGCTAATAAATTAATCACTTACGACAAACGCGGGGTCAGAACGTTTGGAAACAAATGCACTCCATTCATCGTTTGATATATAATGTTTAAATTTTTGGAGGTTCAACATTTGTGTTTCCTTCTCTATCTTTTAGATAGAAATTTGAGAGATGAGATCTAAATCCCAACAACTCTCAAAATATAACTCTTTCGTCCCCCATCAAAAAGTCGTATGCATTAATGAAAAAAATTATAAGTAAAGTATTTCAATGAAAAAAATTTATAAATGACAAAAGAGTGGATCAAAAAATTTACTTGAATGTCATTCCATATTATATCTTTGGTATCCTTCAACGCCTTATCTCTCTAATCGTCAATCGTAATTGGGATATTTTGACAAACAACAACCCCAATATAGCTTACAAACATAGAGCTATTGGAGTCAATTGGCTGACCACTCTCATTCTAGCCAACCTAATAAACTCATATAGTAAGTACATGCTATTAAAAAAAGATAAAAAAAAAAAAAATACACAACAAACAGAGTATAGTATAGTATAACCTCAAACTTGGTGCCATTGCTCCTTGCTTTAATCACGTTTTGCATTATAGTTGCACCACGTTTGACTTCATTTTCATAAGTCTTAGTGGTGTCAACTTCTTCATTTTGACATTCTAAATCTTTGTTTGTATCCATTTAACTACAACAAGTTCAACATGCAGTTTAGTATAACATCAACAAGCTCAACATGCATAATGATTACAAAAAATTAATAACATCAATACCTGAATAATGGTTCGAAGAAAGATGAAATGCGAAGAAAAGAGGGAACGCAGAAAGTTCACAATAGAAGAGGTATGGTAAAATTTTGCTTGGTAGATTTTATAATTGTCTATCCTCTATTCCATTTAAAATATTATTTGAATATGGATAACAATAACAATTGTATTTGATTGTAAAGGCAATTCAAATCAAGAAATTGTTCCTACTAGATCACCATGATTCAATTATGCCATATTTAAGGCGAATAAACTCAACTTCCACAAAGGCTTATGCTTGCATGACAAAGGCTTATGATTCCATAAGCTTCTGATATGAAATCTGTTGCTATTCTGCCATATTAGTATAAAACACTCAATTCAAATTACATGCATATTTATCACAATAATTCAGATTACATGCATATTTATCACAATAATTCAGATTACATGCATATTTATCACAATAATTTAGATTACATGCATGACTTATATAAAACAATTAAACATGTACATTAAGATGCCATTCTTCTTTTCCTGGTGGGATTCACATTTGTTTGTCCATTTACAATATGAAACGATGGATTAATCCAAATTCCCTCATCATGATCATCTATAAGATATAAACCATCATCAGTTGAATCAATTTCATGTGGTTGTTGTGATGTTGCAAATAAAATATCGTTACCAACATCTTCATCATTATTGTTATCATCACTTATTTTATTGGTCGATAGGACAACAAACCATTTATCATCAGAAGGATCAGTGACATAAAACACTTGTTGAGCTTGCGACGCTAAAATAAAAGGCTCGTCTTTGTATTCCACCCTATTAAAATCGACAAGCAAGATTCTTGACTCATCAATCTGAACGCCATTATTATTATCGACCCACTTGCAACCAAATATGGGAACACGAAACATTGTGTAGTCTAACTCCCATATGCGCTCGATAACCCCCAAAATATGATAGATTTGCATATATTGGGTTTTTGTCTTTTGCACTTGAGACATGCATCGCTTCAGCTACGAGAGTGACTCCACTATTTTGCATAGTGGTCTGGGGTCTATATCAAATTTTGACTTTATGTGATTTTTTAACCATGTTATAAAATTTCGATTGTGCTCTCGAGTTATCCAATTTTGATTCCTATTCATGTTCAAACGAGATAACTGATCCATGTGTATTGTAACATACCGTTGAACCTCATCATCATTGTGCAGAACATACAATTGTGCCTGCTCCCATTCTGTCCTTGATATAGTCAATAGTCTCCTTCCAATTATCCCTTCTCCTAATATTCTTCCCGAATGACGAGACATGGGAAGCCCTATGGATTCAACATTGGACAGATATTCAGTACAAAATTCAGCAGCCTCTTCAACAATGTATCGTTCAGCAATACAACCTTCTGGTCAACTTCTACTTTTTACGTACCCTTTTAATATTTTCATATATCGTTCTATCGGATACATCCATCTCATATAAGCTGGCCCACAAAGTTGTGTCTCCTTAACCAGATGAACAATAAGGTGAACCATTATATCAAAAAACTATGGTGGGAAATACATTTCAAGCTCACACAAAGTAACAACAATTTCCCTCTGCAATGTCGGTAATTTATGAGGGTCAATCACTTTACTACAAATTTCCCTGAAGAAGAAACATAATCTAGTTAAGACTAGTTGAACTTTTTCAGGTAAAATGGAACGTATACCTATTGTTAGCAAATGCTCCATTAGAATATGACAATCATGGGTCTTCAAACCTTTTAACTTGAGGTCTTTCATACAAACCAAATTTTTAATGTTCCAAGAGTATCCTTCTAGAACTTTAACTTCGTGTAGAAATTTACATAAAACAATTTTTTCCTTTCTAGATAGAGTATGGGCGGCTGGAGGTAGATATGTGTGATATCCTTTCTTTACTGGAGCCAATTCATTTCTTATTCCCATATCGACCAAGTCCAATCTTGCGTTGATGCCATCTTTAGACTTTCCTGGAACATTGAGTAACGTACCAATAACACTATCAAATACATTTTTTTCAATATGCATCATATAGAGGAAATGTCTTATATACAATGACTTCCAATATGGCAATTCAAAGAAAATTGACTTTTTCTTCCACCTAGTTTTGACCAGCTCTCCTGCGAAAGGTTTGCCAAATTTATTGGTCAAACCTTGTACTTTTTCAAGTATTTGATATCCAGTCGGTGCTAAAGGAGCTTTACCTTCCTTTGATTTTCCATTGAATGCATTTCTCCACCCACGATACTGATGACTATAAGGTAAAAATCTACGATGTCCAAGAAACACATTCTTCTTACAATATTTCAACTGCATCCAATTTGTACTCTCTTCACGTATAGGACATGCGCACTGACCTTTAATGCTATATCCTGATAAATTATCATATGCTGGAAAATCATTAATTGTGCCGAACAACATAGCCCTCAAATTGAAACATTCTTTCTTATACCCATCATAAACTTCCACACCTATCTCCCGCATACATTTTAAATCTTCAATTAGAGGAGTCAAGTATATGTCGATATCATTCCCCGGTTGTTTGGGTCTAGAAATTAACAGAGACAACATCATAAACCTATGCTTCATACATAACCATGGAGGTAGGTTATATATTACCAAAATCACAGGCCACATGCTATGTGAGATGCTTTGAAGACCATGTGGATTCATTCCATCAATAGAAAGTGCAAGTCTTAGATTTCTTGACTCTATCCCAAATTCAGGATACTCGTGATCAATTTTTGCCCATTGTGGGGAATCAGCAGGGTGTCGAAACCTTCCATCTCTAATTCTTTCATCTGCATGCCATGTCAAGTGTTTTGAATCTTCTTCACTGCGATACATGCGCCTAAATCTTGGTATTATAGGAAAATACCACATGACTTTTGCTGGAGTAGATTATTTCTTCTTATATCGAGAGACATTGCATTTCGGACACGCCTTAATTAGTTCATATTCATTTCGAAATAAAATGCAATCGTTAGGACACACATGAATCCTTTCGTAACTCATGCCAATAAAACACAAAATCCGTTTAGCCTCGTAGGTTCGACTAGGAAGTTCATTATCATATGGCAACATATCTTTTATGAGTGTTAATAATTCTGTAAAGCTTTTATCAGACCATCCATTACTCGCTTTTAAGTTGTACAACTTTAATATCGTCGACAATCTTGTGAATTTAGTACAACCATTATATAATTCTTTCTCTGCATCACTCAACAAACTTTCAAACATTTTAGGACAATCTCGAAGATCTTCTTCAACTGCTTTTGCGATCTCATCAACTTGGTCTGGCTCATATGTATCTGTATCGAAGTCAGTTGAAGCATATGTCGAACTATTCTCAAAATTAATGTTTCCTTTTTTTTTTTTCTCACCATGTCTTATCCAACATGTGTAGCTTTGATCAATTCCATTACATACTAGATATCCTTCTAATTCATCTTCTTTAACACGTTTTCCAAAACAACATTTTAAACAAGGACAAACTACTCTATTTGGATCTTTTGCATTCTTCACTGCGAACTCAACAAACTCCTTCACTCCAATTTCATACTCTTTTGACAATCGATTGGCAGACATCCATTTCCTATCCATATTATACGACCTATATAAATGCAGTTACAAAAATAATAAGCTTTCAAAACATATCAACAAGTTTAAAAAAGAAACCAATATCAACTAACAATTTCAAAACAGAACAGATCATGTGGTATGAGTTTTTGACTAGTAAAAGAGATTTAATATATATATATATATATATATATATACAATTTCAAAACATAACAGATCATGTGGTATGAATTTTTAATTTGATAAAAACAAATTAAAAAATACTTGAGACAATGTTGATGGCCGCATAATACGTAGAGAATATAAGGGTTTCCAGAGTAGAACAAAGCGCATGTATTTAATTATTTGAAAGATGTAGAGGATATGAGGGTTCCCAACGTATATAATTATTTGAAGGATGTATTTTATAGCGCTTTACTAAAAGTGCTGTAGTAGGTAGTTAAATTCAATGAAAGCGCATGTATTTTACAGCGCTTGTGAAAAAACGCTGTAATAGGTGGTTCAATTATTTAACAACGCTTGTGAAAAAAGCGCCGTAAAATAATACGCGAAAGCGCTTCATTTTACAGCGCTTTTTTGGAAAGCACTGTAAAAGCCTTATAACGTTATGCACAAACGTTATATGACCCTACAACAGCACTTGTCAAAAAGCACTGTAAAAGGCTCTGTTATTTTTAAAATATATTTACAACAGCGCTTGTGTTTAGCAAGCGCTGTAAAAGGGGCGCTGTTAAATGTCATTTTTGGCATAGTGTGTGGCATATTCATGATGGAATACTCAATAGATTAGTCTAAAGTACAATATTGAATTACAAAATAATTGAGCAACACCTTTTAACTAATTAAAAAGTTGATTAAGTGAGTGATGATATAAATTTATATGCTATGTTGATCATTTAGATGTTTTCAATGTCTATAGTTGTTTTCTTTTTTTAAGTCTGCATATGGATTAATTAAAGAAAATAGTATACTTACAACATTGTTTGTTATATATAATGTCTGTTTATATTTGTCATGCATTAAGATCTTCAACCCATTCTTACTTTTAACTCTTGTAATAGCTACATATAACTGACCATGACTAAAGATTGATTTTGGCATGTATATCCCAACGTAGTTCAATGATTGTCCTTGTGATTTATTGATTGTCGTACCATAGGAAACAACTATGGGAAACTGTCTCCTAATTAGCTTGAAAGGCCAAGGTGATTGAGAAGGTGACATAGATATTTGTGGGATATATATCAAGTTCCCAATATTTTTTTTTCTGAAATTATCTTTGCTTCGAGCACATAATTTGTAAGCCTTGTTCCATTACACAAACCTTCAGATTGATAAAGATTTCGCAAAAGCATGGTTGAATTTCCAACTTTTAATTTTATTTTGTGGTTTAGAAGGCCTGAGGTAGGTAATGTGCTAAAAAATTCAGGTGTAAGGATATCAAAAGATTCATTTCCATGACTTTCTTAACGATCAACATAATATGAACTTAAATACTCATTTTCTTCTCCTATAATTAGTGCAATAAAGCAATGATATTAGTTGGATATACACATAATTCAATAACTATAATTATATAAATAAATGTTTAATAATAATAATATATTATCATTATTATTATTATTTATAAAGTTTGAAAGTTTGAGTTATTTTATAGCCTAATTGTGTAACTTATGTTGTATTATGCAACAAAAACAAAAAAATACTATTATTTAAGATAGTAATCAATTTGCTCTTTAATCATATATAATTTTTCAAATATAGAGATATAAGGATAATCCCTGAGTTTATATTTTTTTTCAATAAACAACATATCAATATTTTCCATATTACTATTCCTAAAGACGTTAATCAATTAAACGTACATCCTATAATAATAACATTGAACTAAAAAGTGTACTTGTGTTTAGTATTTACAACAATACATGATTTGAAAATATTTATCCCATGATTCAGACTTCATGAGACGAAAACATAATTAGACCTCAGGATTTAATTGATGTTATCCCATGATTACAACATATAATAATAATTTTTAACATAATTGATGTTATCATCTACTTTGTAGTATATAATTTCATTGTAGTTCCTATTCACATTTGATTTTCTTGAGTGGTTTTGATAATGATAGTTGGGCATATGTTATTGTAACATTATCCCCATTATCTTGTTCATCACCAGTTAGAGGCCTTTAAACGGTTAGCTGACTGAACATTTTCAATATCGTTTTCACCATCATTGATAATGATTGCTACATATTTCATAAAGTTTGTAGGAATTAACTAGATTATTGTCATAAAAATTTATAAAATCAGAATGTATTTATCAAAATGATGCACTTACAGAGAGTCATGGAGATATACTTAAAGTGTCAAATAGTATTTTTTGACTAAGAAGTTCACAACTCGGTTCTCCTTTAGTTGTGTTATGAAAATGGACTTCTATTAATTTAAGTTGTGCAATATTGAATACATATAATTTATTACAATTAGAAGATACAATAAGGAAATATGTGGTTTGAATACCTCTTCAATTTGAAATTGCTCCTTAATTGCAACAATAAGTACAACATCACTCCATGACTTATTAATAGGACACTGTTTTGAAGATGGTTGTAGTTTTACACAAAAAGCTAGAGTGGTCCCCATTATATCTTGAAGTTCTAATGGATATATCCTTATGTGAGTATCACCAGCCTTTAACATGTTTCAGATAAATGAGTTATGTCATATTATGTGGTAAACAATAAATATCCAAACTATGAAGTTACTTGGACTAAGTATTGTATACATGCCTCAATCATACTAATCCTCATTTGAAATGCTGAAATTCCAAGTAGTGAAGTACAATCCTGGTTCTACATAAGGAAGTTACAAAATTAATTATCGTAGAAAACTTCAACAATCATTTTGTACCTATTTTATGTCGTTAGTTTTGATCAATAATTGTAGAAAAATTCAATGATCAATAAGTGTTTGATATAAGGACTCTAATATTGATTTATAAATTTTGATAAATTAATGTTGAATATTGAACTACTCTTGTGGGCTATTTTCTTTTAGTTTGGGAACAAATTCATATCCTTATACGACAATTAAGAGAAAACCTTTCATATAGTAACACTAACCCTTAATAATATACAAATTGTTTCTACTTTATTCCATATGCCTATAAGTTAGAATGCGGTAACCCTTAAGTTTTATTTTTATTGGACAATATATTTTGAATTATGAAGAAAAAAATGAATTACATACTTCTAAAATATAAAAAATACCATCTATTAAAGTTTGATGTACCTTGGAATTGGTTCGTCAACCTGAACACAATATTTACATTGATAATCTGTAATCCCTTCTTTAGCTTTGACTCTACAATTAGTGCAACCAAGATAAAACCAACCGAATTTGTCTGGCACAGTCTTTGACAAAGTTGCCACAGTGACACAAATTATTCCCTAAAATCTATTGCAGGTAACTTGCATTCGTTGAAAATTGACTACTTAATAGAAAAAAGATTACTTATAAACAAAACTGCTAACTAAAGAAGAGTGGTCGACATCATTAAAATCGCTTGACCTCTAATCCGGCTAAATCTTAACTACACTATTTGGAAGACACTTGTTATGAGTTGGTCAACTTACTGATTTATAAATTCCTTAATTTGACACGTATTTTCATTGATAAGAAGTTTAGTTCCACTCCATGCATTAGTGATTGTGTGTTCGTTGTTTCATGCCATATAGAAGTAATTAATTAACAACTACATTTAAATATATTGTAACAAACAAAATATTTCATTAAACAATTAGTACTTGTGTTGAATTAATAATACCTTCTAGAGGCTTGACTCGTGCATGGTGGAAGATTATAATGATGAGTATTAACATAATTGAGGAATTGTGTACCATAAGCCTTCCATAGGGAGCAAGTATGGATGTTTTCGTTGATCAAATAAATAATATCATTTGAAACATGCTTTGTATAGTATAGTAATTAAATGTAAATATTATTGTTACCTAATATATTTGATTTTGACGATGACACAAGTTTTTTGGTTGATGATGTTGAATTTGAAAAAATGACCTCATCCACTACCTCAATAATCTCTATAAATAAAAAAGATAAGTTATCCATTGAAATACGAAAAATATAAATCACATATATATTATTCAATAAAAAATAAATAAATGGAAGTATTACCAATTAAGTTGTTAGGAGGGTTATATCCATTCAAAATGGTGCTAAAAGACACAAAACAATGCTGAGTTGGTTGGATTTCAGGGAGATCAATCTCTTCTTCAAAAGTAGCAGAATTAAAAACAATTTTGAATTCATGGAGGCAATATTGGAACTGGAAAGTACTTGGAAAAACTAAAAAGTTATGGATGATGTATGTTTGATTCTCTTTGAGTTTTCCCTCCATTTAACAGAATCATGTTGTCGTATAACAATATGTATTTTATCAGCCTTTTAATAGCAAATAATTTATAAAATAAGATACTAACCAATAAAATGAAGATATTTGTTAACCAAACATAAAGAAAAAGGTAAAATGTAGACCTATTGATCCACCAAAATAACTTCATCGTGCACATTTCCATTTTTACTAACAATAGTGAAGTAATTTGTGACCCTAACTGTTATTTTCTAAGTTTCCTTTCAGGTGTTAATGTTCTTCAATGGTGTTGCATTTTTTGTTTGTGAACTAAGGTAAATTTTATAAGCATATATTCAAAATTAATCATTTATTTCATAATGTAATATATCACAATAGTGTAATCATTCATATTACCTTTTATGATTTCTTGCATGATGTAAATATAAAATTATTTTTGTTTCATGATGGAGGTTAATTTTTGTTTCATGTTAAATCTAAAATTTTATTTATATCATGATAAACAATATTATATATTTTAATCTTACCAAAGGCTACATTGAGAGTGCTAAACCAATAAAATTAGAATAGGTTTGAAGGAGGAAGTGACAAACCTTGACTAGACTTGTATCACATATTGTGGCAACCCCTTCTTTATGTTGTTCCATTTGCAATTTTCTTTTTCTTGAATTTGTTTGATTTTCTTCTTCGGGAATCTGTTTGATTTTCTTCTTCGGGAATCTGTTTGATTTTCTTCTTCGGGAATCTGTTTGATTTTCTTCTATGTGAATATGTTTGTTTTGCCGACATGTTAGAGTGTTGCAGTGTGTAAACCATAAATATTTCAAAATGACAAAAAATTGAAGAAGTTGGGTTATGTGCAGAAAGCTACAGTAATTTACAACTGTGATCCTAAATTTTTTGCAAAGGATAGACAAAATTGTATTTCTAATATAGTTGAGAATTCTTATAGTGTATTGTAGAAGTTAACATTTTATTTAGCAGTTTCTTCTCTTGATTTTATTTCATTCTCTTGATTTTATTTCATGCCATTATAATGTAGCGCCAAAAATTGTTTTCATCTAACTGTACTTATTCTTTTAAAAAAATCTAACTTTAGAGGCACATAATTCTTCAGAGGCATACTGTAAGACCCATAATTTTAAAGTGTACTTTATGTATTTTAGTGTATTTTTGGTATTGAACACGAAGGCTTGTAAGCCAAAGTTATTAATATTTTGGAGTTATATAACCAAAAAGATATTTTGATGCCCGATTAGAATTACTCGTCGATAAATAAATTAAATTAACGGTGGTGAATCCTTTATGAAGAATTTAATGCGTTATGGGTAAACTGGTAAATTTAATAAATATCTAGATTTGGAGATATTTGTTAAAAGTAGTTAATATATATATATATATATATATATATATAAAAGGAAAGGAAGGAATTGGATAGAAAAGAAAAAGAAAGGAAAGAAAAAGGAAGAAAGGAAAAGCAAAGGAAAAAAAACAGAAACTTCATCTCCTTCCTCTGCCTCGCGCTCAATCCTCCTTCTCCCTCCATCTTCATCCATTTTCGTTGTTCTTGCTTCCTTTGAGTTCGAAAATTGATAGTGGGTGATAGGACAAGGATTTCTCAACTTCACTCTTCCTCTTTGATTCGAAAACGAAGAAAAACGGTATTAGGGATCCAAACACAAACCTTCCCGTTTCATCTAGAACTAAGCCTCCTTTCAAGAAGTGATAGAAGGGAAGGTTTCTCATCTCCGTGCTACGGTGCTAGTGGACCAACTTTGGAAGCAACGTTGTGAACGGAGATTTTACCGGACTTACTCACGGTACTGTAATCGCACGGGAAAGCTAACGTGAAGGTAAGGGCTCCTTCCAAACTTTTAGTTTGCATTTAGGGACTTACCTGTGGTTGTGTGGAAAAGAATTTTGTTAGGGTTAAAGTATTGATTTGGGAAAAATGTATCTAAGGCTTTATGGGTAAAATCTTAGAGTTAGGTTTTGGTTATATTGATGAATGTTTCGTGGAAAATGAATTTAACTCATTTATGTATAATTTGAGTAAATGATATTTGATGTATTTGAGTGTTATGATTGCGTTGATTTGTGTTCATCGTACTTGGCGTGTTCATACTTGATGTTTGTTGATTGATGTGATTTGGTGTGAATTGTGGGTTGAATTGGATATTATGTTTGAGTTTGTTTGCTGTGGAATTTGAAAACCATTAGAGTTGAACGAGTATTAAGAATGGGAATCTCTTAATGTCTCGTTTACTTAATGTTAGTTTGTGAAAATCGTTTAAGTTAAATGAGTATTAAGAATGGGGAATCTCTTAATGACTTATTTACTTAATGTTGTCGTGAAAACCATTAGAGTTAAACGGGTATTAAGAATGGGGAATCTCTTAATGTCTCATTTACTTAATGTGTGTTTTGGAAAATCGTTTAAGTTAAATGAGAATTAAGAATGGGGAATCTCTTAATGTCTTATTTACTTGATGTTTGTTTTTGAAAATCGTTTAAGTTAAATGAGTATTAAGAATGGGGAATCTCTTAATGACTTATTTACTTAATGTTGTCGTGAAAACCATTAGAGTTAAACGAGTATTAAGAATGGGGAATCTCTTAATGTCTCGTTTACTTAATGTGTGTTTGGAAAATCGTTTAAGTTAAATGAGAATTAAGAATGGGGAATCTCTTAATGTCTTATTTACTTGATGTTTGTTTTGGAAAATCGTTTAAGTTAAATGGGTGTTAAAAATGGGGAATCTTTTAATATCTGCATTTGCTTAACGATTGTTGTGGATGGAGTCAGTATACGCTCATGCATTTTCATGCTTTTTGTAAATCGTGCAGACCCGTGATAGGTGGCACCTTGATAAATAGTACTTTGGCCTGTGATAGGCGGTACATTAATGATTTACGTTTTTGTAAATTGTGCAGACCCGTGATAGGTGTCACCTTGGTAAATAGTACTTTGGCCCGTGATAGGCGGTACATTTACGATTTACGGTTTTTTGTAAATTGTGCAGACCCGTGATAGGTGGCACCTTGGTAAATAGTACTTTGGCCTGTGATAGGCGGTACATTTACAATTTACATTCTTTTCAGTAAACCGTGCAGACCCGTGATAGGTGGCACCTTGGTAAACGGTACGGGCCAGTGATAGGCAATACATTTATGGTTTACGCTTTTTAGTAAATCGTGCAGACCCGTGATAGGTGGCACCTCGGTAATTGGTACTTTGGCCTGCGATAGGCAGTACAATTATGATTTACGGCCCTTCGAGGAGGGTTTTGGTTTGGAATTCCGAGTCCATGCATTTTGGCATATACGAATTGCATTACGGTACTTGACACACGAGTCGTGGTTGATTCAAAATTTATGATTGTGTTGATTTTGCTAAGTGTTATGTTTTGAAATTATGTATAAGTGTGTTTGATTCAAGTTTATGATTGAGTGTTTGAACTTGAGATGTTATTGCGATTATCGAAACCCAATTGTCGTGGTGTTTGTGTGGAAATTGCTAAGTGTTAAGATTTGGAGTTGTGTTTGAATAAGATTGAGTTAGTTTATGTATTTTTGGAAGAATTTACAGGGAAGTCGATTTACCCAATCGATTTGGTAATGTGTTTTTTCAAAACCACTTTAGAAATCGATTTAGCAAGTCGATTGGATTCATTACAGGGGCTCTGTCTTTCACGAAATCGATTTTACCAATCGATTGGATTCATTACAGGGGCTCTGTCTTTCACGAAATCGATTTGCCCAATCGATTTGGCCTATACAGGGGCTCAGTCTTTCACGAAATCGATTTCCCCAATCGATTGATGTAAGTTCAGAGTTCAATTTTCAGTAAAAATTTTCAGGAAATCGATTTGCCCAATCGATTGGCTCAGTGGAAAATCTGATTTTGAGTTAGATAATTGATTGCTCAATTGATTTATCAATGTTTTGTTTAGTTATGTATTAGTTGATGGATTGAGAACTCTATTTGATTTCACTTACATTTGGCAAGCATTATATGAACTTTTAGCATATGGAAAATCCTTTTAAGGAGCATGCTTAGTTGAGAGGATATTTTGTGCATCTAAAAACTTAAATGTTATGTGTTAACTGTTAATTTCGGTTGGTGACCCTTTACAACTATTGTGAAAATCTGGGCTTTGCCCTCAGATGAGAGCCAGGATGATCCTATCGGTTCGTACCCTACGGGTGGGAATGTAAATGGGAATGCTTGATTGGAGCTACGTTAGGAGGATCTCACGGGGCGCGTGGAGATCACTCAGGGTGTTTAGTTGTTTTGTAAAATGATCAGACTAGGTTGACACAGAGGGAACATATGTCTTTCTTTTGGGTTGCTTTTATTTTTAAACTGGAAGACTGTACCACTTTTGTTATGTAAATATTTTGAATTCATATTTTGAGAACTTTTTTCGCTGCTTGTAAATTATAATGACTTAATTATTTATCCAAAGGTGTTACCTTATTTATTTCTCTGTTTTATTTTAATTTCTTTTTTTTAAAAAAAGTACACCCTCGCTTTGAAAAACAGGGTGTTACACATTCAAAATCTTCAAAGGCACAAATTTCTTCAAAGACACACTAAAATCTTTAGAGGCAGACGCAAAAACATGTTGAACTATCAGAAGCATGCTATTAGAGGCAAATGCATAAACTATTCCATAATGTGCATTTATCTAATTTTGAGGATTTCATTGACTGATTTAATTTTGTTTTCTCTGACTTCTTTATTTCCTCTGGTGATATCCTTTTGTGACTTGATCCAGTGGTATCATTTGGCTGTATCATGTGATCGTTCCTCTGGTGGTATCCTCCGATTATCGTGTTCTAATTTCTGCATACTTCTTGAAATCATTAGTGCAATAAATTATTCTCACAAAGTACCTTTGTGAGCATCAAAACACACAAAGAATTGTTCGAGGGACTGACTTGGTTCCAACAACATGGACAAGGGAAGAGAACTTTGTCCTATAGTTGAAAATAAATAGTTTTCTAATGCTCCAAAACAAGTAACTGTTTAAACATTCTTGAAGCCATGTGCCAATTAAGAAAAACCAAAATAGTTAGTAGAGAAGCCTAAATCATTATTCAAGGTGGCATTTTGTGAATATAATTTAAATGGGTTTGATAAAGGCAACACATCTACGTTTAATGTTTCTTCAAATGCTAAAGTTTATGGGTCTCTTATTGCATTTCAAGTAGGGAGGATTTCTGACACAAACAAGTGTGTGAATCTGAATCTTTTAGTGTCACTAGAAGATTTGTAGGTTATTTGGAGGATCCTACTTTTCAAGCTGCAATTGTGAACTTGAAAGCAAATATGAAGCCACGTGTAGATATGATTGATAAAAAGTGAGTAAGAAATAACAACATGGAAGATACCATTAATGGGTTTTCACTCAATTCTCATGCTAAACTAATCAACTTCAATTCAAGAGGAAAAGTTTGGATGAATCAGACAGAGAAATCAAGTAAATTAAGCATTGGTGAGAGAATGATGCTAAGAAGAACACACTAAAACTAGAGTTGTTTAATCCATTTGATTCTGTGTGGAATCGTATAAAAGATCCTTTTATTGATTAATGTAAAAATGACAAGAATCCTCCAAAAGAATGTTATGGTCTTATTCCATCATCTTTCAGCCAACCAACAATGAGTTTCAAGAACTAATCCTCATGGACTCGTTATGATGAGAATAAATACAAAAATACGATAACAAATAATACGCAGCAGATATAAAATTCTCTCAACTTGCAAGAACTCGTGAGTAACAACAACAAATATATATGATAACATATTAATCAAAATAAAAGAGTTTAAAAAACACTGATATTTTAACATGGAAAACCTCTCAATGCAAGAGTAAAAATCACGAGTCGTCCAGACCAAATAAATAGCTCCACTATAATCAAATAAGGGTACAAGAGAGTCTCAAAATGATGTATAAAGTGTGCCTATAACCAGCCAAAATAACAAAACACTAAAGCTTACAAATGAAAAGAAAGAAGAAGAAAAACACTAAAAAACCTGGGGTTGTTCAATCCCGATTACACTTTCTCCCGAAATTGTTTTGCTGATCTGACCGTGGAAAACGAAAAATTGAATATTGCGAATCTACTGCCCCAAAATAAGTTTGATCCAACAATTAACGAATACGCAATCGATTTTTTTTAGACCGATTTAACAAATTCGAGAATAAAATTTACTCCATTTTTCTCTTTTGGTGGTTGTCATTTCTTTCAAAACAGTCTATCTTTTACCATCCTAATTAGACTACTCTCCACTTAAATAAGTAAGACACATGAGCTACAATATTTAGGTTTTTCTCCATATATGAAGGGAACTCAATGCCTTACCCATTATTCAAGAACTAATCCTCAAGGCATAGTCGTGGTAAAAGTTCAACCTTTGAATACCTTTTTTGCATCACAACCATTATGGTTGTTATCCTCAACTCATCAAAGACTTCCTAGTTGACCTTGAAATACGTGGCGTCATAATTTTTCTATACCATCTGCAAATCATTCCACACAAGCTTTGTATCTTCCTTAACTCTATACCAATTGTTCAAACTGCACAACTTCAAATTAAACATGTTAGTGTTATTATTAATTGGTACTCTGCCATAAATAATGGCCATAGAAACATAAGTAAGGAAACTAACATAGTTAACTTGGATGATTTCCATAAATAATGGCCATAGAAACATAAGTAAGGCAACTAACATAGTTAACTTGGATGATTGGACAACAATCCAATAGTTGAGGTTATTGATCTTACAAAACCTTACAAGTTACCTAATACAGGGGCAAATTTGGAGAGTAACACAAGAGCTATTGAACTTGGTCCATTTGTTGGTGCAAAAAGTAATTAATGTTATTAGAATTAGGCTCAAAATCTGAATTGAAGAAGTCATCTTAGGTTTGATTTTCTTGACCTAAATGGTGTGCAGAAATCTTCTCAGAATTTGGATTAGGATAACTCAAAAAGGATACCTTCTTCTTTTATGCATGTTGCAGCTACTACTGACTCAAATGGGAATTTATAATATCAAAGAAAGTTGACAAAATCTTCCAAATTTTAGATGAGACTAATCATTTTATGAATTCAAATTTTTTCTTGCTATATAGAAATCAATGAGCATAATGAAATTGTTCATGCATAATTATTGGTTTATTTCATTTGCAAATAGAATTTTATTTTTACACATGTCAATGTGAAGAGTTTTTATGCTCTCAATCCATCACAATCGTTAGATCATTAGAAAAGTTTGATTTTTACCATAATTATTTATATATTCATAAACATACTTTCGATTGTGATGTGTTGACACTGCAAAATATTGCTTAAAAATGAAACTCCTAGACAATTAAAGTTAATTTAATGTTTGGTTTTTATGATGTCTGATTTTAAATGTGTTTATATTATTGTCATTTGTAAATATGCTTAATGTTGAAGATGTGGGATTTTAGAGAAAAGAAGGAGATAAAATAATAAGGGTTTGAATATTATTGATAATAGCTTAATGCTGACTTGATTACAAAAGATTCAATACTAATATCTATTTATAGAGAAACATAGACTCAGTCCTAAATCAGGAACAAATCATAATAATAAAGAGAGATATTCTAAGATTCTCTATGATTATAAATTGATCATAGAAAATAACTCAAGATACTCTAATATAATATAAAAGATACTATAAAATATTATAAGATATTTTCTAATATTCTAACACTCTCCCTCAAGCTAAAGCTTACTAAGTTTTAGCTTGCTGCAAGAAAACAATGTTTTGCTCCACAAAATAATAAAAAAGATGGAGAGACAACTCAGAGATGCATGTGAAGTCGGAGAGAATTGCTATAGATATAGCCTAGCCAGATAGTCTGATTGATCATCAGCCTGAGAGAAATTCATGGTAGGCAATTGAACAAAGCAAGCTCCGTTTTTTAAAAAACTGCATTTGCTTCAAACCAATAATAGTGGAGACTCAAAATATTTAAACTTGAATCTACTTCAAGGAGAGAGAAGCGTGCTTTAAGGAGAGAAAGGCAAGGCCAGTGCATCTGGGACAAATTGCCAAGATAAAGTAAGTCATGAAAATAAAAGACACCGTTAGAATAGCCACAAACGGAAGAAGTCATCACTAATATAATTTATATGTGGAAAAAGAGACACCACCAGAATGATCGTTGGTGGAAATAAAAGCCACTGTTGGAATCTATTAGTCAAAACTAAATTGCATGACAAACACCAGAGAAGAAGCGACACAACTCAAATGAAACAAAGCCATGATCGATCATCAAAGTAAGAAAATGTGTCCAAAACAGGAGAAACAATGGCTGTTTGAACAATGACACATATTTTTGTTGATCAAAATTGGAGAGTAAGGGCATATCTGGAACCATCGAAGAGAGAATAATCATGCCCCAAGAAGAATATCATCAATTGAATTGCAAATCTTTCAAACTTGTCAGCTAAAAGCCCACTCATAAGTGCGGCAACAACTGCCACGACAAAGACTAAAGAGTTTCCTCCATGACAAAGACCCTTGTACCAGTCAAGGTTTTTAGAGTGCTCAATCATGTTATCTCCCTCAAAACCAGAGTTGGGAACAAATGGAATTTTGTCTAGGTTGTAGCCAACCTTCTTCAAATAGGATGAAACTTCCTTCACAATTTCATCATACCTAGCCTTAGAGTACTTGGGAGTAGTGGCATCCATCTTCTTACAGTAGTAAATCATTTGCTTCATACCAAGAGTGAAAGCAAGGAGAGCATGTTTACGGGTCTGACCGTCCTTAGAAATACCAACTTCAAAACCACCAGTAGTGGAAACAATGATAAGGACAACCCAATCAGCTTGGGATGTTCTAGTAATCATGTTCTTAATTAAATCTCTATGTTCGGGGGCATCAATGACAATATAGTAATACTTAGTTGTCTCAAACTTCCACAGAGCAATGATACCTCTTTCCCGCTCAGCCTTGAGCTTGTCAAGACCCCATGCATACTTAAATGAACGCTTGTTTGTCTCAGCAGCTTCCTTCTCAAATATCTCAATGACACGCTTGTCAATACCTCTAAGCTTGTAGATCAATTGATCTGTGGTGGTTGACTTCCCAGAGTCCACATGGCCAATGACCACAACGTTGATGTGAACTTTCTCTTTACCCATTAGTCCTTAAGCTTAAAATCATAAAATAACTTGAAGGAGAAAGTTGAGTTTAAATCCTACTAGAAGAGAATAGGCGTTGTGTGTTTCTGGGGGCAAAAGTTGACAGGTCAAAAATTAGGGTTTCAATGTGTGAAAAAAAGGGTTTTTATGGTTTCGACTAGATAGTTTATCTGTTTAAATAGACTAAGGAGTATACCCACCGGCTATCGGAACGAATAAGGGATACGGCAGAGAAACTTTTTTTTTTTTTGCGGTGAACAGTATCGCGTGATGAACAGTGCTGTGACTGATCTGCTGAAAAATAAACGAAAAGCTACAAAAATAGGAATTGGGATACAATTTATCGAGAAAAAAAATCTTACGGAATGATGGAATGTTAGAAAAGAGAAACTATGATTATCAAGGAGGATCGAAATAGGCTCTGATACCATGTTGAAGTTGTGGGATTTTAGAGAAAATAAGAAGAGAAAATAATAAGGGTTTGAATATTATTGATAATAGCTTAATGCTGACTTGATTACAAAAGATTCAATACTAATATCTATTTATAGAGAAACATAAATTCAATCCTAAATCAGGAACAAATCATAATAATAGAAATATTCTAAGATTCTCTATAATTATAAGTTGATCATAGAAAATAACTCAAAATACTCTAATATAATATAAAATATTATAAGATATTTTCTAATATTCTAACACTTAAAATCAAATACTAACTCTAAAATGTTTATTACTTATTATATCCATTCTCCCATTCTCTTTTATATTTTTAGGGCATGTTTTGGTGAGACTCCGTTCATTTGGCTTGGAATTTCTAAGTCCAAGATTTTAGTTATTTCAATCGTAGGAAATTGGGTGGATATAATGTACCGTTGACTTTGTTGAAACTTTTCTTTTCAGACAATGAAAATACTGCTACACAATATTGACTCTTTATGTCTTGTGAATTATTTTTAAACATTTTTGTTTTTTTATGTTACAAAATATTTGTAAGTCTATTATACATTTGTTACATTTGAAGTATTATCTGCAAGATAATAGTGATTCTGGTTTTTATAAGTATTCATTTTTTGTTGTGGTATTTTTCTAGTGATTCTGGTTATTTTTTTTCTTATGAAACGACCGATGTTAGTGATTATTATTAATATTTTTATAGGGTATGGATTGAATCTACGACCACTTTATCACTCCACTCCTTAACTCGTTCATCCAACCACCAACCCAACTTTATATCCCTTTATTCTAATTTTATGAACACTAAAAGGTAATTATTATGGCTTCACCAAATACAGAATGAAAGGAAATAGTGAAGGGAATGACAAATTTTTCATTGATTATCAATTATATATATATATATATATAGTAACATTGGACAACAACTACTCTTGCATTTAGCACCTAATCCATTATTTAATGGACATCCACTTCACGGTGTTGAATGATGTATTGGATAGGAAGATAAGGCTTTAGCATATAGGTTTTTTTGGGTTAGAATCGGCTAGTGGCTAGATTCATCCATCTTAAGTGTGGAGAAGTGGAAAATCCCAAGTTGGAATTTAAGTCTCTAATTATAGGTTGGCGCACCATAAAATTGGTTTTCTTGGTATAGGTAGCACAATTTCTTAAATTAATGATCTAATATAAGCAACTTGTTCTGCAAGTTTAGTCAAATCTTGATACTGTGATTTTGTGTTTGATCTAGAGATTGCTTTCTACTTCTTGGAGCATAACCTCACCAAATGTTCTCCTAAGAATACATATTGAATTGCAACAAGTTTTCTATCATCTAAATTAGTAGCCCAATCGACATTAGAAACACTTTTCAAGTGTTTCCTTTGTAGTCTCAAGTTCTTGTTCTTCTTGTAATCTGCTTACAGTTCCTACATAGAGGTGCTTGAGCTTAAGAGTTGCAACCTTGTTCCTGGTTGTCGTTTGGTGTTGATTAGTAATTTTTGTTATGTCTTTTGGTTCATAATTGATGCCTTTTATTGTGTATTATGAGGTCAGAATTAAAGTCATTACTTTCATTGTTGCACAACCACCCATGAACGAAGACGTGTCTCAGTATTCGAGATATGTATGTATCCGACACCGACACAATATTGATATATTAATTATTAATTATTTTTGATTTTGTTATTGGTGTCGACATGGCTGTAAGGGTTGTGTTCAATTAATGTTCGCGTCTTTATTCGTGTTTCATAGATTTATATACTACTAGAGTTGTTGCTACTTCATTTGACATTTGATAGGTTGAATACAATATGGTGAGAAATAAATATTCTTGTTCAGATCAAATATTAATGTTATATACAAGAAATATATACTTGAAACTGGTTAACACGCATAACAAAAGGCTTTCATGCCTTTGTAATTTGGTTATGTGTCAAATAATCTACGGTATGGTGATTTGTTGTCTAAAACATGATTTGACAATTGATTCATTGTAGATAATATAGTGTAGTAGTTCTACATTTTGATTCTTTATGCCTAAATAAAAAAATATATTATTTTTGAATTGTGTCAGTACCTAACTCGTCAGAAGTAACATTGAAGACAAAACATCATACACTTCAATGCCTTTGAAGACAAACAATTTCTCGCCAACTCTTATCATAACAAGTGGAAAGAGGCATGCAGAGAAAATCGCGACATAATACCTGTATAGGATGCACTTGTATCAACAAAGTCTTGGTTCACTCGGGATCATTGACGCTATCTATAGAAAAAACATAAGAGGGTCTTTGCCAACATACCAAAAATTTCACATTACATGGAAATTCAGGCTAACAGTATTTTACAAATAACACCCACGCTCCTTTAACCACTAAGATATCTTTCCATAAAGGACAAATGGCTAAAACATGACCCAAAACATACAATAATTTAGAAATAGGTAATGCATATTGAGGTCAAAACAATTACTTAACAAAGAAAAAAAAAACTATTTTTAGATAAAATTATTAGGGTTTTTGTAAGCTAATTTGGTAGAGTTTCAAGCTTAAGCTTAACACCTTATCATATGATTCATATAATGGAAATGCTAAAGGACACCGCTGATGGAAATGCTAAAGTTGCACCACTGATGTGTCTCATCAAAATCATGTGTCACCTTCGTCCAATATCCTGTAGACAAATGACATTATCATCCTATGCATGAAAATGGTGTATCTTCATTTTATTTTTTTAAATGAAAAAGTCGCTATGTTTATTAAAAACAAAAATATTTGATGTTACAAAAATAAAAAACAAAATAAAAATTTTAGGAGGATCAAAATCTGTTATCTTTACAAAAGTTAAACATATATAAATAAATAAAATTAGAGTCAAACTCGTACATGGAAAACATAATTCAAGCATCAAAAGCTCAAGATTGATTTCATTTTAATTTTCAGTTATATACTACAATTCTCAAACTCATCGATCATAATTAATGCACATCAAACAAGCAGAAGTAGTTATTACAACAACATTCTTAAAATAACAATTTTTTTCAAACGAATCTTTAGTGCTTCCTTGCTTCTTTCTCAGCCTGCAAATCAAACATGTAAATATAAACATAATTAATGTTTTTCAAAAAATATAAATGAAAATGTTAAAAAAAAGTTAATAAATCTAGTTGTATTTGTTTATAGTAGTATACCACTCTGATTACTCTTTCAAATGCATCAGGACCATATCTATCTATGTAACGTTCTACAGATTTTCTTGCATCAAAGCTAATCATTTGAAGCACTTTCTTTTGCTCCTCTGGATACTTATTAAAACCACCATAGGTTCCTATATGTTTTACATATTGCCTTACATAGTTCTCATAAATATAAGCAGCTCCATTGAACATTGGCAATACTAGCCACACACAAAGCACAAGTTTCATGTATGGCCAAATGGGAAACCTATACATTACAAAAAAATAATTAATTAAGGTGCACTTAAATAATGTATTAAATATTTATTTATTTATATACAATAATACATGTTTTAATTTTTAAAAATTTTAAATTTTCATTTTTTAGTCTTTATAATTTTTTTATTTGACTTTTCATGTTCCCAGTATTTTGTATTAGTAGTTTTAGTCGTCATAAAATCAAAATAAATTGAGACCTTATCGAAAATTATCGAATTTTACATATATGTGTTAGAAATTTATGAAAAAAAATAAGCTCAAAAAATTATTTATAGGTCCAAATTTGTTTATGTTATTTTGGTTTAACAAGCTCTTTAAAATTTATATTTGAGTCATTCGTGATCAAAGAATTTCTAATTTTTTTTAGAAATGATGTTTATAATGTTCTAAATATATCTATAAAATTCATTCAAAAGTTAGTAGGATAACTTCAATTGATTTAACAGCAAAGGCAACTTGTTGACGAAAAATATTGTGAGGATTAAAAATCAAACAAATATTTTATAGAGTTTAAAAATAAAATTTTGAGATTTTATAAGAATTAAAATAGATTTAACCTTTTTTATGGCACAATATGTAAAACTTATAATCTAATTTAATATTTGCTCACCATGGTAGGATCTTATAAAATGAAAGCTCAAAGAGGGTCATGAAGGAGTATAAAACCCAATACGTTAGCCACTGTTGATCATCTAAGGTTGAAGGACTCTCAATTGCCCTCATTGATGCGTATCTGTTTTACTCATAATTAATCAAGAAACTATGTATAGTTAATCACAATGCTATCATAATTCAAAGATCAAAACTAATCATATGTGCATCCAAGGATAAATATAAAATTGAATTGATTAATGATATAGTATTTTCCATTTATACTTACAAAGGATAAAGAAGCATTACTCCTGGCCTGGTATACAGAAAATAAAAAGTAGAATGTTACATGTGTAATGAGAAAAAGAAATAAATTCAGAGCATATTCTCAATAAAAGGAAAATTTGTAAAATATTCAACAAACAAAAATACTCTTATCCATATGATTTTTTTCTTTCAAATAGTTTGATGATTAAACTCGCACATTTTAAGTGTGAAAGATGTAGAGAATTTTAAATTCAAATTTAAACTCTTATATTAATCTTCTTTTAACTACAAATTGATTTACACTTACGTTATATTATTCATATAACTTTAGAAAAATAAATGAATTACGAATGAAAATTAGAAATAAATGATTTATAATTTAGATGTGTTTAACGTTTAACAATAGAATTAATTTTTTTTTTTTTTGTCTCAATTGAAAGTAACTAATTTTTTTTCTAGAAGAATATATAGCAGACTGAAATAATATATGTATATCAGGATAATAATGAAAATAAAATAAAATATTAGGTGGTTAGAAAAACCAAAATACTAGGGAAATGGAGATATTCACGTACCCTATTATTGTATCCAAATATCTTGCCATAATTCCGATGATCCCCATGATGAAGTAGTTGAGGTATTCAAATCTTGTGGGTAGTAGATTGAAGCCCACAAAGATATATTGTGAAATTTGAGTTGTAATGTTAGAATTAGATATACTTACTATAAGGGTATTTTATATATACTTAAGTTCATTAACTAAAAGTGTTAAAGAAGCAAAGAATGTTTGGTGGAAGACCCAAAAGTCTTCTTTTCCCTAATGGGAAGAAAGAACCATAAAGGCTAGGCATATGCAATAAAAAGAGAGAGTGCTTATGTCACAAGATTGGGATTTGCTTGCATGTGCTTTTAAACTTGTGCTTAGTATATTCCTACTTAGTTTATTTGTACATATTCTTTACCTTTTCCCTTCCCTAACCCTTACTTAGCTCTTCTCATTTGATTTGCATAAGGGTATTTTATAACAAAATCAAGTTACATGTTTGTTAATAAAAAGCATGATTTTATTTATATAATTAAACTAATATGGTTAAATTGTTCAATTTAAATTACACACTCACAATAAAAACTTTAAAAGACATTGTGTTGACTTATAACAACAATTTAACTCAAATACATAAATAATGATATATTACTATACAAGAAAATCATCAATTTCATTTACAATAAAATAATGTGAAAAAACAATACCTATAAATACAGTACGAATGCCAATACTGAGTAAGTATCTGGTACAAGTACTTCACTATTTTCAAAGTAACCATGTTTCATAGCATAAGTGTTATGTATTGTACAGTGAGAAAGTAAACAAGAGAGTGAGATAATAGAACTAAAAAATAGAAATATATTTTAATTACAAAAATTGACTTATGACACCAAAATTGACATCAGACAGCGTATTCACATTTCATATAATTTCTGATTTTATAAAGTTTCGAGTATAGGATGTCGAAATTGTGTCCAAAGATCAGTACTTCTAAAAAAAAATAAAGAAAGTGGTAATAAAAATGAATGAAATACAATAACAAGCTAAGCAAGAAATTAACTATCCCAAAAAAAAATGCAAGAAGCTAGGTTGAACCCCCAGTCAATTCTTTTACTCGTTAAGAAATTTTCACACCTAGCTTTGATCCAAAACCAATATCTAACTTGGATAATTGAAAGCACATAATTTGAATAGAAAACTTTGACGTCTTGTGTTTGTCTCTTCATAAAATGATAGATTAAATCCTAACCATACTTACCACTTCATACCAAAAGATTCAAATCGTATGAATGGTAGATGTGTTATTAGATTCCAAAATAATATTTGAGGATGGCTCGTTTTTTCCATTTATGCAATATGCCCTGCTAAAGTAAGGATCTTGACATGCTTCTTCTTCCTCAACTCATGAGGAACTGGTCCAAAAACTCGAGTCCCTATAGGTTGTCCTTGCTTGTCAACAAGCACCACAGCATTGTCATCAAACCTGACCTGGCTGCCGTCACATCTCCCCTTTTGCATTGCTGCGCGAACAACTACACCGTATACAACCTTTCCCTTCTTCACTTTCCCATTAGGATGTGCTTCCTTCACCGATGCTACTATTGTATCACCTAATCTTGCCCCTTTCTTCCCTTTCAAGGCTTGTATGCACATCACCTGTTTAGCGCCAGAATTGTCAACAACCTTGAGAACAGTCCTCATCTGTATGAAGGTCCGTTGTTGCTGCAAAAAGACATGTTTTTTTTCTTCAGGATGGATTTATAATCCATTTCAAGAAGACGCATATCTTTGCACTGCAAGGAAGAATTACTGTTGTTTTCTACAATCTAGGTTTACCCATACCATATTTAGCATTAAAATATTGTTTTACAGAAAAAATAATAATCGAAACATGATTGTGCAACTAATTCATACACTTACCTGAGAAAAATAATAGCCGCATGTGATCTCATGGGACTTGGTAAATAGACCAGGGGAACTGTTGCTTAATCCACCAAACAGAGAACGGCCCACTAGTTTCATTTTACAACACACAAAACAAAGAACTAATAAGTTAGTAAAAAAAATAAAAATATCATATCAACATACAAATTCTTGAGCTAATGTTTGAGCAACGTAACTATAGTGAGTAAAAAGAATGAGGCCGAAACACAACTAAGCAATACAATAATAATGAGTAAAATTATTTTGGGGTTAATTGCCTTATGCTAGGTCATACACGGCTTGTCTACAGTAAACATATTTGTTTTATAAATACTGACTGCATCCTTCCCTTATGACTTATTTGATTTCATTTTGAAAAAACAAATCATTATTGAAGACAAGGGATCAGGAATCTTCCAAGTGCTACAAATAATACTACCAGAGAAAGAAAGGAAACAGATTAAATATCAGCCCTAGCAATGGAATCCTTATCATGTGAATGTCACGCATAAAAACATACTTATGAAACCCGTGTAAGCCCGCCCAGAAAGGTGAGGAGAAAGATTTTGACAAGAATTACTGGAATTACCCTACAGCAAAAACTACAACATTCAAGCTTAAGCATAGGCAACATGTATAACCGAATTATCAGACATTTAGATATAGTTACATGTGTTTTCACTAGTATAAATAATATACCTTTTTTATAAGCATAAATATTATACCTTGAATTTGCGAACATGTCAATATCATAATACTAAAAACAAATTGACATTTTAGCTATTGGGAACATCATTTAAAATTTACAAAAAAAATAAAAGGAGAAAAGCAATGGTTCCCATGACAGAAAAATGTTATTCTCTTAGAATTAATATTTGACTTTCGGGAAGCTTGCATTCAACTTCAGATGAAATGACATTTTTCCGAAGGTCTTGGATAGTAGAAGCAATTCATATATACTTATCTATTTCTGGAAGAAGCCGCAAACCAGCTCTATATAAAGACAATCTTGTAAAGAGTTGATGCACTCCAAAACATAAGAAGTGTCGAATCACATAAATTGTGTATTACAATTTTTAATCCTTGGTGGGTGTCATTTTTGTATGTTCTAGACAGAAAAATCATGTAGTTATATAAAAGTTCTAAACAAGATGAAGAAGCTTGCGAGTTTCATCATTCCTAGGATTTTCCCAAAATTTGTTATTTCTTGGAAGGGAAGGGATGTAAGTGTGAACTAATGAAAGGACATCATTTTGTTGGGTTATTGAACTTGTTCTAGGTAATAGGTATGTAGAGATTGTATCTGATTGCAAGAGAAAGGTTATAAAAGTGGAATATAGATCGGGATTCTTGACATTTGTGGTCCCAATGTTTTCTCCATCTGCTCAAATTACATATAATTATACAAGAGTTATACTTCAAAGTGAACAGTGCTAGCAGACATGGAGTACATTGTGTAGTTGTGATGCAGAAGAACCTAGACATGAAATTATTTAGCGCTCTACAAAATAGATTGTAAGAAAAAGAAGCAGGAATGCAAAATACAATTGCAGATAATACATAACAATATTGAGGTTGTTCGCTGTCCAAGAAATGTAGCTTCCCAAGCAGACATATCTGGTCATGTTCTCACCCCAATCTTTGTGGAAAAATAAAATAAAATAAAAACTTGAAGATTCCAGCAATATGCACGGTTGCATGTGTTAGTAAATAATAAGCATGAGTAGTAGTAACTAAGGAAATTCAATGTTAAACATCCTCCTAACAGGAGATAATAGCTCTGTTATCAATTGCGGAGGGATAGGGCGGAATCGGGGTGCGCTGGACATCGTCGTCGCATTGTGTCTGGCCGTGAAACTGCCTTCATCAGTTGGGGCGACCTGTTTCCATGACCCACGACTTTGTTTTTATAGGTTTTTTTGAATTTTTTTTTTAATTTCATTAAGGATATGAAATATGAAGTATGATTACCCCTTTATTTTTATGTATTTTATTTTTGTTATTTTTTAGTATTTTTGTCTACTGTTTGTATTTTATTTTACTTATATATTGTTTTTTGGTTTCACAATAGTGGTCATCCCGCTATCCTATTTTCGGGGTTGGACGCTCCGCACCGCTATCCGCGACTGACAACATAAGAAAATAGTGGAGACTACATTACCTATAGAGATATTGGGTATATAGCCGGTTACAAGTTCTCATTTTGTACACATGGGGATGTAGTTAGCATATTCTTGTCATTTTTCCAATAACATTCTATGGAATACATTTTGATGTGGCTTAGTTTCCATAACAATGACTCCATATTATTCAAGTACAAGCAAGTCAATGCAAATTTCAATGCTTTGCTACTAAAGTAATTTTGCTTGGTTATCTAAAATGAAAGACCAACATCAGATTCCTAAAATTCTGATAGGTACCAGAAGAATAATAAGCAAAACAATAGGACTGAATTCAATGGCCTACCATCAGATCATGTACCCTACCCGTCTTATGTGTCCTACAATATACTTTGGTAATATTGGACCTCGGGCCAAAATCAAATTCACCATTAAAAAAATTGCTATACTGGCACCAAGTGCAACCATATCAGTGGTTGCATTATAGACTTACCCTTTCAGAATCCCTGTAAGATTCAGAGCTCTATAATCACAGAGATCACCAGAAACATCAAAGTTGAAACTAATTTTCTCCAAACATGCCTAAGAAAATTCTACAAATAACTTCTAGGTAATGAGTGACAACAATTCACAAAATATTAAAAAAATTCATTGATACATTAAATCCGTGCAGTCAGACATCAACATATAAATTTGTGGTGAAAGTCGTATCAGATTACCCAGGGTCCTAGTAAAACAACACAACTGTAACAAAATGAGCTTTAAAGTTCCATTGGACTAAAAAAATTAATGTAACGTCAGATTTTGGTCAAAATAATTTTTCTTTTGTTAAACAAATGGGTTGTGAAAATGAAATGCAAGAAGCAAGCATAAAACAACATACCACGAGAACATCTGGAAGCAAAGGTTGCAGCCATCTTCCAAAGTGGAAATCTTCTATATTACCTAGAAAAGTAAGGAACCAAAAAACATGAGATATTAACATAGAAGAAAAAACCAGAAAGGGAAAGTGCTTCTTCAACATGGAAATAGAAAATTTGTTGCCCAGAAAACGCTACTGAGGGAAATGAGATTAAAAATTCTATTAAGTAAATGCATCACACCATACAATGTTACATCATGCTGTACACAAGTTGGTTTGCTTCAGTTTTACATGGAAAAAGAAGCTAAACCCATCAAAAAAATCAACTGGTTCAGTTTTGTCTGATTTAAAAAAAATCATGAACCATGTATTACTAATTGCAAATTGTGAAAAATAGAAGTTTGTTTAAATTCTACTACACTATATTGCTATAGTGCTACAATAGCCACTATTTGACAGCATTTTGTACAAAATAGTATATCACATGACAAACATTATTGTGTTCAAATTTCACTACCCTACAGAGCCACTACCCGACAACACTACCTGAATCAAGTCAACCTAATAAAAATTAGTCAATTTGGTTTGGGTCAGCTGGGTTTGCATATCTCATGTTTCAAAATTCTAAAAAGTTCCACTTCAGCGTAAACCAGAATCACAACATGGCATAAATCATAATTTACTTAATTGCAGTTTCAGTTCCCTATTTTCACCAATTCTTCTATTTTAAACTTCAATAGTTTTGGTCCCTTCCTCAATTATTTAACCTAAAAATAGTGATGCGATATATTTTAAACATGTGGCATATTAAATTACAAAAATGAATAACTTCATAAGTTGAAACAAATGTTTTAAGAGGATTTTATTGCAATTCACACAGCCTATAAATCAACCATATTCAAGCATGACTCCTTTTCATATCAAGTTTATTGAAGTGAGAAATCATACATAATCTGTTATCAAAAAGATCAAATCGATTTATCAGAATAATTTACAAGGCAAACATGCACACTAATATATCTGAAAACATGAAATGTCTCTAAATCTCTCGAATATGAAAATTGAAAACTATTTTTCCTTGCGGTTCATCATTATACGGTCGACAAGATAGGGTTTGTTAACCAAAGTGAACATGTAGAGGCTAGAGAAACTATGGCAGCCGCAAATCGCGCGGGAATCGCATCATCTCGCGCTGCAGGGGAGGGGAAGGAAAATCTATAAGCAATGCTGGACGGAATTTCTCACTGTTTCTGACGGGCGATGAGCAACTCCGATTTTTCCGGCTAGTTGAGTTTTTTTTTTGTGCGAATCCAACAAGTGTGATACAGAGGCAAAGCTGATTTAGTTGTTTCAGGGTTTTAATTTTGTTTTTTTTTTAATTAGGGTTTTAGTTTTTCAAACATATTTACGTTTTCATTTTTTTTACAAGAAAAAGGTGTTCATTTTTTAAACAAAAAGTCTCTTTTGAAATTTGTCATAAATGACATTTTTAATAATTAATTTAAAAATATATTTTTGGATAACATAATTTTTATTTTATTTTTTAAAAATTTCTAACAAACAATTTTTTATTATTAAATATTAAAAAAAAATCTTATAATTCATAATAAACATACCATAAATTTGTACTTTTTACTAAGTTGTAATTATTGTTAAAATAGAATAGATAAAAAAAATAAGCAATACTTAATTTATGAACCTAATACAAATTTCACATCAATTATACTAAAATTAAGGTCATTATAGTATTTTTATTATTATTATTATTATTTTACAATGACAAACTTAATTCATATCATTAATTGAAAATTGTTGAATGTAAAATGATGAAAATAAAAATAAAAATATGATGATTAGCTCAAAAAATAGTCATCTCCATACTTGAATGAGCAATCATATTCATTTATCTCTTAAATTAATCACAAAATTAAAATTATACAATTTAAAGTGATATCTCTTGTTACCATACCAATAATAACATCTATTAGAAACTTTGACTCTAAAAAAAATAAATGATACCCTAGATTATAGACCCAAAGCATGGTCGCCAAGAGGGTATTGCTTCTCCCTCGCGCACACGAACCATTGGTGCAGACTAACTCGATTGAGCGAGCACAAAACCACCATCTTCCTTTCGCACGACATAACCACAACCTCGCATCAACATTATACTTAACCCAACCCAAAGGAAGGAAAAACCAGTGCAGTTCAACAACACCATGGGGAACTTTTTGAGAAGCAGTTCAATATGCCCAAAGCACATGCCAAAGAGTACTTATCTGAGCAAGAATGTTTATCAAATTATTTCAAACCAAATTATCTCTATTGTGCCTCAAGCACCAAATAATTATCACAAATTAACCCATTATATAATTATCCTCAATACTAATGATGTTTAGAAGCATTTATGTAGGCTACACTAACTCCCTATGCCTTTTATCAATAATATCCTTCAAGTCTGCCAAAGTTAATGAATCAATACTAAGCTCACAATTAAATCAAAATATAAATCATTTTCAACATCCTTTTCACACTACATTAAGATGGCAAAGAAACTCCCAAGTTGGTTTTACATTATATGTGAATAATATATTTGACTTCAAAGAATATGAAAGAAGATTCATGTTTTTTTATTAAAATCTAATATAAGATTTCATTCAAATTTATAATTAATGAAAATCTAAAATAAGATTTGATTCAAATTTACAATTGAAGAAAGTATTTGACCATGTTGAAAATAAGATAGGGACAAAATTTATAGAAGATTTGAAGAAAATTTGATCAAAATTTATAACACTTCTGCCATTTTAAACAATGACTAAATTGACTAAATTTTAATTATCCATCTATTGTGATAACACTTATGCCATTTGTCTAACCAAAAACCCTATACTACATGCTAGAGCTAAATACATAGAGATCACACATCACTTTATTAGAGACTTTGATAAAAAAAGGGGTACTAAACATTCAATTTGTAGATAGTGAACATCAATGTGTTGACATATTCACCAGACCACTACCTGAAGATAGGTTTGACTTCATCAAGAAAAATCTAAATCTTACCTTCATGCATGGTTGATGTTGTGATAACTTTAAAATAGTTTAGCTTTGTATTTCAAGATAATTGAATTAGTGAATTAAAGTCTTTTGAATGAGGGGACTGTATGTAACCAAGTTAGTGGTGAATCAGGATAAATCTATGTGTCAAATTATTTATGCTTTCATTGTTTGCTACCTCTAAATTTGATTCATTCTTATCCAACTAATTCATAAAAACTAACTAGTCATCATCAAATTAACAAAAAGTTATCAACTTTATCAAACACAATTCAAATCTCCTTCTCGTGTTTGCATCTTCAAACATCAACGACAAATCCTCCACATTAAGTTTCAATTTTTGGTGGACACTTTATTTTCCAAAGACTCTTTCGATCTCTCTGAACGAAGTTATATGATTTATTCAACACAGTTTCCATGCATAAATTATAGGCAGACTTGACATTATAAATCTCATTCCTAAATTTATGCCAAATTAATTTATCAATTTTAACAAAAGGGTACTTCAACTATACAATCAACAATATTAATCGGGGATATATTATACATATATTAAGTTTCCAACTTTTAAAATTGTGTCATAAGAGTTGACAAACCTGAAATTCACGAACCACCACAACTTAAGGAGAAACTACCCTCTCCATCACACAACTAAGTATTGCTCATAACACTCACTTAAGAACCATCCTCGATCTTACACCAACAACATTGAAGAAGAATGGACTAAGAATATCAAACGTAGCTCAAATTGGAGCTAAGATTTGCATCAAGGAACAAACTGTTGGGGAAGTAAGGTGCCTTGAAAACTTTGGAGGCCAATGTGTCTTGTCTATTAATAATATTCCAACCTTGCTTAGTCAATAAAGAAATATTTAAAGTGCAAAGGTTTCAAAACCCTATACCACCAACCACTTTAGGAAAAACAAGACGCTCCCAAGAAAGCCATCAAATACTCTTTATTACTACCTCTACCTCATAAAAAAACATTTGTCATCTTTTCTATCTCGTCAATTATAGATTGAGGAATGAGATATATATTAATTACATAGGAATAAATAAACTAATTACAATTTCGAATTCTAGTTTTATGCTTTATGCCATGGATAATTTCAGTAGTAGTTCCTCACCAAACAAGTAGTTATGTCTAATCTATTCTAAGACTTTTTGCACTGTGATAAAATTGATTACCATATTTGTGGGTATATCCAACTATTGAATTTAAATTTGGGAGCTATCAACACAATGAGACAAAAACTTTTAAAACTTTTAAATAATAAGATATCTTTCTTTACAAATGTTAGTGATTAGTAATTAGTTAGGGGAGGGGGAAGTTTTAGTGCCAAGGATCGAACTCTGGACCTCCTGTATCAAAGAAATTAATTTATAAGCATGGTCTTGTTGAAACACCAATCAATAATCTATTATTATTGTATAATGAAGTGTATAGTATTGAATGGTGGAGAAGGTTTGGTAATGTGGTCAATCTATTGTAGTAGCTACAATAACATTATCAAGAATGAATATCCTTTTCACAAAAGCCAATTATCTTGTAAGATACACATAAATCTACATTGCTTCATCTTATTAGTAAGTAATTTAGATACCGTTTTGTGCATCACATCACACAAATGAAATATGTCGTAAGTCCTTCACACAAGATTCTCACATTTAGGAATAAGACAAATATTTGTATCATTCTTTGATATGATCAATGAAACAAATTTTGAGACCTAGAACAAAATTTGAGATGAAGCATTTTTAAAAATAATAATAATATTGTTATTAAAATATTATATCTTTTATTTTAAAAGCATAAATTTTATAGTTAAATGTAAATTTTTGTTGTGCATGGATAATAGTGGAACATGGCCAATTATATAGAGACATGACTCTAATACTATCTCAAAGCGAGAAAAATTAAACTAAAAAAATAGGTTGAATTGTAGTTTAAATTTTTTCCAATTCAAATATTTTTTAAAAAGTTTTGAAGGAGAAAATAACATAAGATAATAAGATAAAATAAGAGACATATGTATACTAGTACTTCACCTAACAAGTAGTTATGTCTAATCTATTCTACCAAACAAGTAGTTATGGCTAATCTATTCTATATCGTAAGACTTTTTGTTGTGTGATAAAATTGATTACCATATTTGTGGGTATATCCAACTATTGAGTTTAAATTTGGGAGTTCTCAACACAAGAGACAAAAACTTTTAAAGTCTTTCAAATAATAAGATATCTTTCTTTTAAGAGAAAGAGTAACATAATAAAATCTTTAATGAATCTTTGAAATAGATTGCACGTCAATGTATGATGAATGATTCTTATTGAACTTTTATTTTCTAATTGAAATATATAGTCATTCTTTGACAATAGTTGACATTCAAAGATAAACTTATCCTTATAATAAACTTTGGGAATTGGTTTTTTTAGGAGAGGTGAAAATTGTGTTTGCATAAAGACATATTATAATTGTACAATTCTAAACAATATTATTTGAAACTTCAAATTCTTTTATATGACAGATATTTCATTAAAGACCTTTTCCTTTTTTTGTCATTGTGAGGAGGATTCCTCGTAGAGATTATTTGTTTGTGATTTGTATTTAATACAAAATTCTCTAGATTAATTTTGGTTGATAATCTTCTCAAATAAAATTCATATATATGCTTTGTTTAATGTTTGGTCATAAGTTTTTTGATTTTGACAAAGTCAAAAGTTGTTTCGATAAATGATTAGATATCAATATCCAATTTTTTTATTTACAAATGTTAATATATCATTTCATTCTTTGACTTTAAAGAATCTCATTTTCCGATTAGGTGACACCTATCTTTCTAAATGATCATTATCATAAAATGCATTTTTTTCGAGAACCAAATATTTCTTAAGAAGTATATGCACATCTTCTTTCCAAATTTCAATGATAATTTATTTGCCATAACTCAATATTTACTGGCTTTTAACTCTTATAAAAAGATACTTGTTCTTCACCTAGAGATGTACAATACTATTTTGTTTTTTCTTTTGTTGTGGTTAAAAAAATGCTTTATTTTAGTTAAATTATTTGAATAATTTTTACTTATCATCTGTATCTCTGCACTCAAATAATTTACTAAATAACAAAAGATAAATCATTAATTTATAAAATGTGAGTTGTCATAAAAACTATTTAGATTAAAAATCTACTCATCCCTTTAATTCTAATAGTGTTAAGTATGGCAAACAAACAAATCAATATTTCTTTTATCAAAACGAAAGAATATACAAACCAAGCAAAACACTAAACTCTATGACGAATGCTGCCTAAAGCATCCGCTAAAAAACTTCGCCAAAGCAAAGAAGGATAAACATTCTAAGATTTCACAATCTCATCACTAAAAGCACTTTCAAAAACCACTATTTTTTTCATATATATATATATATATATATATAATTCCTAGACCAAAATCACTCATATAATAGACTTCAAATTTTAAGAATAATATATAATGAAAATATTATAAATTATTTTATTATTATTGTAATAAAAAAGTAAAAAAGTAGTCGGTCAAATTCTGTAAAAAAATAAATCGAGTAGTCAATCAAATAATAATAAATAGGGATGAAAAATATACAAATTGTTTTATTAAACAAGATAGAAATTATACTTGGAGGACCTAACTAAAACGGTGCGTTTTTACGTTTAACCATAGAAGAAGAATAGGAGCTACTTTGTGTCTGAGATTGCTCTTTGATTTTCTTCTTCTTTCTTCCTCTTCCTTCATCCAGTTAGGGTTTTCTTCAGAACCTATTCTTCTTTTTCCTTCGCACTCTCATCGCCCAAACCGAGCCATTGCGCTACACGGTATGATGTTTCTATCCTTTTCTTCTCCGTTTGCGAAATCGTTTTGTAATTTAAATTTTCTGGTAAAATTTCATATATAATTTGAATATGTAAATCACAATTCTATGTTTCTGCAGTCCCAATTTCTTCTTGGATTTTCCTAACATGTTTTAAAATCATACTTTTTTTTACAATTTTTTTGGGGTTTATTTGTTTTGTTTCTTTTGAATAGTGTTGTTTTGTGTTTAATTTTTATTACATGAATGAGACAGCGGGTGGAGGAAAAAGTTGGGAGTTTTGTAATGAATTAATGCATAAAATTACTGAATAATAAAGATGTTGTAATTTTCTTAAGTATGTAATCACTGATTAGTGTTTCCTGCTAGATTTTGTTTTTAAACTTTGGTAACAGAGAAATTCATCTGTAGTTTGTTTTTGAACATAGATGATTTATGTAAGGTTAAATATTATTAATGAGCCACTTTTTTTGTGTTCCTTTGCAATGTGCCAATGACTATAAACTTATTGTTAGTTATATGCCATGTTTTTTTATCTTAATATGCCATGCATATTACTATAGTTATTGTGTACTTATAAACAATAAAAAACTATTAAAACCTCTAACATCAAAGTTTTTTTTTTTTTTTTAACAAATGTTAGTGATTAGTAATTAGTTAGGGGAGGGGGAAGTTGTTAGTGCCAGGGACCGAACTCTGGACCTCCTGTATCAAAGAAATTAATTTATAAGCATGGTCTTGTTGAAACACCAATTTTATTGTATAATGAAGTGTATAGTATTGAATGTTGGACAAGGTTTGGTAATGTGGTCAATCTCTTGTAGAAGCTGATGTGTGAACTATGTTTTGCATTATCCACTCTTAAATAAGTCACCTTAGTAGGCAATGCCCTTTTTATCTTTTAATTTATGGAGACATTATTTTTTTCTGCTTTTATTGAATATTAAGATTTGAAAACTCCTTGCAGTCTCAGCATTTAAACACACATGTGCGTCGACATATAGTAGACAGTAAGAAAATGCTATCCTGTTCGTTGTATTTTTGTCCCTCTGAATAGAAAGTGCATTAATTGTGAAACTAATGACTATGCTTTTGTTCCAGGTTCATGCGATGGACATGTCCGACGCTGTGATTGTCAAATCTAGTAGGTTGAAATCTGTTGTATGGAATGATTTTGATAGGATTAAAAAAGGCGACACGTGTGTGGCTGTTTGCAGGCATTGTAAAAAGAAATTGAGTGGATCAAGTACGAGTGGAACATCACATCTAAGGAACCATTTAATCAGGTGTCAGAGAAGGTCTAACCATGGTATAGCCCAATATATTACAGCAAGAGAAAAGAGAAAGGAAGGGACTCTTGCAATTGCAAATTTCAGTTTGGATCAAGATCCAAGCAAAGATGAAACCCTTAGCCATGTGAATATCAAATTTGAGCAGACGCAGTTGAAAGATGAATCTGTCAACACTGGAACTAGTATCTTCGATCAAAGGCGCAGTCGATTCGATCTTGCCCGCATGATTATTCTACATGGATATCCCTTGGCTATGGTTGAACATGTTGGTTTCAGAGCCTTTGTAAAAAATCTACAGCCCTTGTTTGAGCTTGTAACAATGAATCGGGTTGAGGCTGATTGTATTGAGATTTATGAGAAAGAGAGGAAAAAGATGAACGAGATGTTGGATAAATTGCCTGGAAAAATCAGTATCAGTGCTGATGTGTGGACTGCAACGGGTGATGCTGAGTACTTGTGTTTGACATCAAATCACATAGATGAATCGTGGCAGCTAAGAAGGAGGATATTAAATTTTATAAGGATTGATCCTTCTCATACCGAAGACATGCTTTCAGAAGCAGTCATGTCTTGTCTGATGGATTGGGATATTGACCGTAAATTGTTCTCCATGATTTTGGACAGCTGTTCTACCTGTGATAACATTGCTACTAGAATTGGTGAGAGACTTATGCAAAACAGATTTCTTTATTGTAATGGTCAATTATTTGATATACGCTGTGTTGCCAATGTTCTTAATGTCATGTCTCAGCTTGCTTTGGGAGCTATTAGTGAAATAGTATATAAGATTCGTGAAACTACTCGATATATTAAAAGTTCACAAACTGTACTGGCAAAGTTCAATGACATGGCTAAAGAAGTTGGGATCATGACTCAAAAGTGCTTATTTCTAGACAATCCTCTGCAATGGAATTCGACATATGCAATGCTTGAAGCTGCTTTAGAATTCAAGGATGTTTTAATACTTTTGCAAGAAAATGATCCTGCCTATAACATCTGTTTATCTGAAGTACAGTGGGAGAGACTCAGTGCAGTTACCAGCTACTTAAAGCTTTTTGTTGAGGTTATAAATATTTTCACAAGGAACAAGTATCCAACTGCTAATATATACTTCCCCGAGCTCTGTGATGTTAAGTTGCATTTGATTGAATGGTGCAAGAATTCAGATGCTTGTATCAGTTCTTTGGTGTTAAAGTTGAGAAGCAAGTTTGACGAGTATTGGGATAAATGTAGCTTAGGGTTGGCAGTTGCTGCCATGTTAGACCCTAGATTCAAGATGAAGTTGGTCGACTATTACTATCCACAAATCTACGGTAGCACGTCTGCAAGTCGCATTGAAGAGGTATTTGAGGGTGTAAAGGCTCTTTACAACGAACATTCTATAGGCTCCCCATTAGCTTCTCATGACCAAGGTTTGGCCTGGCAAGTCGGCAGTGGTAGTGGTACACTTTGTTTGCCATGGTCTGGAAAGGATTCAAGGGACAGATTGATGGGGTTTGACAAATTCCTCCATGAAACTTCTCAAGGCGAAGGTGCAAAATCAGATCTCGAAAAGTACTTAGAAGAACCACTTTTTCCGCGAAACGTTGATTTCAACATATTGAATTGGTGGAGAGTTCACACTCCTAGGTATCCTGTCTTATCCATGATGGCCCGAAATGTTTTAGGAATTCCAATGTCAAAGGTTGCACCAGAGTTGGCATTTAATTACAGTGGAAGAGTTCTTGATCGTGATTGGAGCTCACTTAATCCAGCTACTGTCCAAGCTTTGGTGTGTTCGCAGGATTGGATACGGAGTGAACTGGAAAACTAGAGTTGCTTTTCCCTTGCATTCTAACTGTACATGCCAATTCCCCCCTTAGAAATATCGCCTTTGTAAGTTGGATCTTCTTCTAACTTCACATTTCAGTTTTCTTGACCTTTTGTCTGCTGGTTCTATTTAGTTCAATACCTCATGAAACTTAGCAAATTCATATATGATATCTTTTATTGCATTTTTTGTTATTAATATTTTTGGTAACTAGTGGCTTGTTGAAAACTGAGTATCTTATCATGTGGGGCAATAGAAGTGTGGTAAATATTTTTTGGCATAAAATGGAGATTTTGCATCTCAGCTACACCAATAATTATCTTTTTGGTCCCTCCAAGTATATCAAATTTTGCTTTTTTCTTAGTTTTATGTCCCTTAAGAAAGTAAGGACCAAAAAATATATCTTAAGTGATGATGTGTTGGTTCCTCCAAGAATATCAAATTTAGTTTTATGTCCCTTAATTGCATTCCTGTTAAACAACATATATGAAGTGATGACGTGTTGTTTACCACTTCATCATTGCCAAGGCCCACGATTTATGTTATGATGAGATGCTTGGCTTGTTCAAGTGAGAGCCATGTGAGCATCGTTGTCTCCAAATCACCACACCTGCAACTGAAAACCTTGAACCTCTGCATAGAGTGTCCAATCTGCAATGTTCACAGTCAACTCCATCCTCTCCTCCATAAGGTGCCCATCTCCTTTTAATCCACCATCCATTTTGCCCAGTACATTCATGAAACCCTTAAATTCCTTCTTTCCCTCTTTGGCTTCCTATCTTCGGAACTCGTAGACAACAAATCTTGCCCGGTTTTTTTACTCAATATTTCTGTGGTGTCACTTTTATTTGTAAACCACCCTTCTCGGGAATCCCTGCTTTTGTGACACCATGTGTGCGAAAGATAAAGGATGGAAGACTCGAGTGAACATGGTGCCAACATAAAAGAAATATGGAAAATGCTTAATAGATAACGAGTAATGAAAACATACAAACATTTTTGTCCATTTATTTCCACTCACTCCTCCCATGTTTTCCGTCAAAAGTGGAAGGATTATGTTGTCATTCTTTTAAAAATATGACACGTACCTAGTGGCTCTGTTGTCAATTGCGGTGTATAGCATGCGATATTAGAAACGTGGTGCGCCAGACATCGTCCCTGCAGCGTGCTTGGATGTGAAACCGCCTTCACTGATTGTGGCGAACGCGGCCGTGAATAGCGCCCTCAACGCTCTCATGCGTTGCGCCCTGACCCTAATGATTTTTTTAATTTCATTAAAGGTATTTGAGTCTTTTCGCACCCAAACCCCTATTATTTTATTATTTCTTGACCTTTCTTCTTCTGCTCCTCCAGTAAACTGCCGCGACCTTTCTTCTTGTTGTTTTTCCTCTGTTTTTGTTCTTCTCGTTTTTTCTTCTTGTTCTTCTTCAACTCTTCTTCCTCTGTTTATCTTCTTCTTCCACTATTTTTCTGACTATTATAGTTCTTGATTTTGATGTTACATTTTGGTTATGAAATATGAAGTACTATGATTACCCTTTTATTTGTGTATTTTATTTTTGCTACTTTTTAATATTTGTATTTAATGTTTAGTTTATATACTGTTTTTTGGTTTCACAATAGCGGTCATCCCGTTATCCCATTTTCGGGGTTGGACGCTCCGTGCCGCTATTCATGACTACAACATAGCCTAGTGGTAGATCTTTATGAGGATATGGCTAGCCCCATTTTTTTTTTGTATTTAATAGATAGCTATACATATTATAATATTTATAACATATGCTGCAAAATGGCATAGTGTTAACAGAACCTTTGGTAAGTCAATCTTTGTTCAAATCCTTGGGTGCATTTTTTTTTATATTTCAATAGGAATTTATTGTAATTTATTTCATCACAAACCCCGACATAGAGGTTACATTGAGGGTGTGGTTGTGAGGAGAAAATGAGGAGAGAGAAAGAGTGTGAAAAGAGAGAAATAAAGTAAATTTGAGGTGTTGTTTGATATAAGAGAAAGATAGGAAGCAGTTAATCCCATCGTTTCCCCGCAAAATCCTGCTGTCCCGGTGCAGTGGAGTTCCTGATTGCGACAGGGTGGTCTACGACAACGTGAAACAAGATTCGGACAAGATCCCACTGTCCCGACATAGTTAATCCCAACGAGATCCCGTTATTATTTCTTTCTTATCTGTTTTGTTGTTTCTACTTTCACCTAGGAAGAAGAGGAAGAAGAATATGTTAATGAAGATAATGCTTATCTTTGATTCCTATGCTAGAACATGCATTTGAATTTTAATATTGTTATTTTATTACTGTGTTAAAAAGACTTGAATATGCATCATATTTATTTGCTTGACTTTTGTTGGTATTTCAATGCATGTTTGACTAAGAGTAAGACATGTGAATTTTTATTACTAATTATGAATGTTTCAGACTGTGAGGCATTTGTTAATTTTGCATTAAGTATAGGTTAATATAGTATTATTCATGTAATTTGTCCAAAAAATAGGAGTTATCTCGCCTATCTCGAAATGCACTATCTTGCTTTACCTATTTTAGGGTTGACTGCGATGCATTGTTATCTGGAATTAACTACCTATATTCTCTTGTTGCTAATTATTTTGTCGCTAACTCTGTCAGCACCAAAATCACCTAAACCAATCAAGCTGAAAAAGTTGAAATTACCACTACACTAACATAATTTGCAACATGTAATTGAAAAGGCGTAATATATATACATTTATTGTTGCCCTCTCAATAAAACCTGCCTATCTCTGCTACTGCACATACCCTTACGTGCCTGATGTTGTTCGTAATAAATAGCAACAAAAAAGAAATACTCCCTCCAATCCTATGTCTTTTGTAGTTTATGGTTTCTGCATACAGATTAAAAAATCGTTTACCTACGTCTACACAATGCCTATTATCATGAATAGCATAAAGTGCAGAGACTTGGTTGAGTGTTTACTACCTAACTAGCTGTTAGTATAGTTATATTGGCAATGCTATTCTTTTCAGCTTCAGATGTTATAAGTGTGAAATCATTTGCAATATCATCAATCTTATGTTACCTCTAACTTGAAAACTTCACTGTTTGATATGTGGACTCCCATATATTCGATTTTGGTGTCTAATTCGATTTTGCTGTGCAAGTTTTATATACATGTTTTTCACTTTATGTTTGATTTCCAATTTGAACTGTCAATCATGACCAATCGTTGTGATTTTGTCGATTCCTCCGCAAAACCAAACATATACTTAATCTCTATGAAATTTATAGTCGGTTTTCATCTTCAAAATATAGAAAATTTGTTTTTGGTTCTTAATGTTGTGTTATAGTCCTTTTGACATGTTGGAATTAGTCTCAATACTGGGGTTAAGGAGTTATAATAATTATAGGACTAAAATCATTATGACTTTTTACGCCTAAAGTTACGAAAATTGCTATACGAATTAGTCACGAATCCTGATACGAAAATGTGGCTTAGAATTATTCACGTTTACCTACTGTGTTATTTTGCATTCCTGCGTGCTACTAAACCCCACCGCTGTACAATGATTAATAATTTTAATGTAGATAAATATTGCAAAACACCTGCGACAAAAAACGTTGATAAATTTCGAAATACAACCATGCAAGGAATTTTTATAGGACTCAAACTTTGGTGTATAATAATATCTGGAAATAGTTCATTTCATTTCAACAGAATAATGTCAGTATACAAGGAGGTGAACTGTCAAAAAGATTGAGACTGGAGAAAAAAAGTGGCCACTCTTGGAAAGTTAATATTGACAAGGTGAACTGTCAAAAAGATTGAGATTGGAGAAAAAAGTGGCCACTCTTGGAAAGTTAACATTGACTTGTATAACAAACTTAACATTGACTTGTCTTCTAAGTACTAACAAACTTTAGCTCAAAGTTTGGATTTTTTAACAAAGTATCTGTACAAATTTGTTTTTTGGCAATATTATAATCACATCATAAAATGTGCACGTGTTTGGACCCAATTACAATGTTGCCCAGAAAACATAACCTATTGTTATTGATTTGACGAATAGATTGAGGAAACAAAGCCATCGACCCCAACAATTACGAGGATAACCTTCGTTGTTAATTTCTTGCACAAGAGAGATAATCAGATTCAAACCCCACTTGAGATTTGAGACTATGGATGAAATAAATGGAGTGATTAAGATCCATGTCTTTCTGCTGATGTAGCGTCGTTCAAACCCTCCAGACGTAGCAACAGCTTTCTGATGAATGATTCATTTTCCTTTGTAAATGAGCACATCAAACATCAATTCTAAAAAAGAGCATTAACAATATATATATATATATATATATTATTCATTAATTAAATATAGATAAAATGTATAGTTAAATACTTATTTAACAAACATGTACCATATACAAAATGAGTCATGGACATTTGCTAAAAATAGGATTGAGGTGGATGAAAATTAAAAAAATAACGGATGATTAACTCTGTATAAATTATTTTGGTATTTATCTAGAAAATTTATTAGAATAAGTTAAAATGTATTTTGTATATGTCATAAGTTACTTTATACTCTTAGATAAAAAAAGTTACTTTGACTAGTTCTTTTAACACTTAGACAAAAACACACACATTTATATCATGACATATACACTCAAATAAGCCAATGTTTGGGCTTTGGAAGTGCTGTTGAAATAACCCACATGTTGTAATTTTTGGTTAAACATGTGGTGGCTGTCATTTCTACTTATATTAAGTTTCAAATTAAGTTTTACATGGATTATAGCACAAACGTTTCTTTTATTGAGGAAAAACTCAAATCAATCGCACGTTTGTTTTTTTTTTTTGAAATTAATATCAGTATACTTTATATTTAAATTTATATAAATTTTTTAGGAGGAATTGTATCCCTTTTTTATGACTACTTTTTTTAGGAGGTCGTATATTTGAAATACGACCATCTATAAATTTTTATTTTATTAATTTTTTAAACTATTCTGTCATATGTAATAGATGATTGCATTATGGAGATGTGACTTTCTACCAAAAAAAAAAATATCTTTTAGGTAGTCACAAGACAA
>JBBPBT010000183.1:1861309-1878408 GCA_037974875.1 Cicer bijugum
TATCAGTTAGTTTTTAACAAAAAATCAAAATTTCTATATATTTATATATTTATAAAAGAGGTAAAAGTTATAAAAATATTACAATAAATGACACTTCTCAATTAACTTTTAAGTCAATTTTGTATGAATGAATTATATGTAATATATAAATGTAAGGTGTATTAGAGTTTATCGTAAAACTATACTTAAAAAAAATTTAAGTTTTATATAAATTAAAATAAAATTTTAAAAGAGTTTATAAAAAATAAAACCTTGAACATATAGTCTTACAACAACTAATTAGATCTAATATAAATAGAAAAACTCAAAGAAAAGAAAAGAAAATGTATTTTCTTAAAAGATAGTATAACGTTCATTTGCTTCCTACGGTTAATTGGAGTCAAATAAAGAAAAAAAATGAAAAGTCAACCCATCTTAAATTACATATCAAAAAAGCATATTGATTATTCTAAACATATATAACAAAAAAACATTTATTTTGAAGCATATTTTATATGTAACAAAACTATCGAAACGTATGAAATTTTAATTGAAATTCATTACCAAATACTTCAAATGGATGGAGGTGAACTTTTGACTTATTATGGTATATATCTTTTTCATGTATGCGTGGATTTTTCAAGTAACTTTGTGTGGAATAAAGATTAGAATTTTCTCTACACTTTTTTTCTTTAAACTGTGAATAACTTTTAAAAAGAAAATATTCTTAATACAAGGATTACTAGAATTTGTTATGGGAATATTCTATTTTTATTTTTTAATTCTTCAAATGCTCCACTTTAAAACAATATTTTTTGATTGTCCTACTTTTGAGATTCAACAGGAAGTCTTTCTTTGGGAAAGTGACTTCTTGAAGAGGAAAATTTGTTAATTCAACAGGGAGTCTGAAGCGACCTCCAACTACCTTTTTTTTTTTTAAAAGAAATTGTTTATTATTAAAATTATTAATTTAATTATTTAAAAATAAAATACTAATATTAAATTAAAATAAAATACAATAATAAATTATAAATAAAATTTATAATTTAATTATTATTATAATTATAATAAATAATTATTATACGTATAATTAAAAATTATTATTATTAAAATGACTACATATATATATATATCATATTAAAATTTTCAAAAAAAATAAATTAAATGATAATAAAAATTAAATAATAATAACAATTAACTAAAAATGAAATGAAATACATTAAATTATTAATTTAATTATTTAAAAAATTAAATACTAATAATAAATTAAAAAAAATACATCAATAAATTATAAATAAATGTTATATTTTTATTATTATAATAAATAATTATTATACTTATAATAAATAATTGTTTAAATGTTATATTAATAAATTATAAATAAATGTTACATTAATAAATTACCAAACCAAGGATATTGGCTATAATATGAAGGTATTAAAGTGTGTCACAATTCACTAATACGGAGAGTCACGAAAGGTCGTCCAAAGAGCAAAAACATTAGAATAGAAATGGATAGTACTAAAAGAGTACCAAGAAAATGCGGATTATGTCGTGTCTCTGGTTATACTGGAAAATATTATCCAAACGCTGCTGACACATCTACTCAAATTTTGATATATTTTTATTATTAATTTAATGTATTTCATTTCATTTTTATGTTAGCAATATAAATTTCTTTTCATTTAATTGTTATTATTATTTAATTTTTATTATCATTTAATTTTTTTTTTGAAATTTATAATATAATAAATATATATATTTTTATTTAATCATTTTAATTATAAGTATAATAATTATTTATTATAATAATAACAATAATAAAAGTATAACATTTATTTATAATTTATTAATGTATTTTTTTTAATTTATTATTAGTATTTTTATTTTTTAAATAATTAAATTAATAATTTAATGTATTTCGTTTCATTTTTATTTAATTGTTATTATTATTTAATTTTTATCATCATTTAATTTATTTATTTTTTAAAATTTTAATATAACATATATATATATTTAATCATTTTAATAATAATAATTTTTAATTCTACGTATAATAATTATTTATTATAATTATAATAATAATTAAATTATAAATTTTATTTATAATTTATTATTGTATTTTATTTTAATTTAATATTAGTATTTTAGTTTTTTAAATAATTAAATTAATAATTCTAACAATAAATAATTTTTAAAATAACAAAAAAAGGTAGTTGGAGGTCGCTTCCTCGGAAAGCGACTTCCTATTGAATTAACAAATTTTCCTCTTCAGGAGGTCGCTTCTCCAGGAAAAAACTTCTTTTTAAATCTAAAAAGTAGGACAATCAAAAAATATTATTTCAAAATGTGAGATTTGAGAAATTAAAATATAAAAATGGAATACTCCCATAAAAAAAACTCCAATTACTAACAAATAGAAATACAAAAGCTTGTTATACAAAAACAAACAACCAATATCCAACTATAACTTTACAACTCAATCATATCACCCAATCAAGACATAACTATCCTCTAAAAAATTACTACCCCGAGACACACTAAGAGTGTGAGGGTATCCAAAATAAAATCACATACAAAACTAATATATTTAATTATGAACTACATCCAAGAAATTAGTTGAACCTTCTCAACTATTAAGATGATATTATACACCTCATAAATAAATAAAAATAACTGAATTACGAGTATTTTATATGTATCACACACAAATCATTTAATGCTAAATTTTAACTTAATACCATGACCACCGTTTTCAAGATCTAAACATTGAAGAGTATGATCTTCAACCTCTATGTAGCGCGCAATTGATCTTTACTTTCTACTAACGTCAATATAAAATAGAAGTAAATTAAGATGATCATATATAAAATAAATTTTGTTGTGGGAAAAAATTGAGTCCAATCTCAAATTTTGTTTTTTTTGAACAAAAGTTCAATCTCAAATTCGTTTATGTCGAGTTTTGCAAGATTTGTTTGATTGTTTAAATGATAGAGTCCAACTTCAAACCCATGCTTATTTATCTCAAACTTGTTGGAACATTTAACAAACTTAACTTAAATAGTTGATAAATAGCTTTTCCTTAACCTAGTGACATGGGTCAAATTAATACTTAAAAGTTGAATTCAAAATAAAACTCATATTTGACTCTTTGTCATTATAAAGTTCAACATTTTTACTCTTGCGAATTCAAAAATAATTAATCAATCAAAAATCTTTTGATCATAGTCCTTCAATAGTATAATGGAATTCTTGAATTTGACAATTGATACTTTACCAATTATTACTTGAAACAATTTATTACACTTGTTGAAATTACTATCAATTGGTTCCACTACTCTGCTGTTGTATGTAGTGTACAAGATCCTTTAACTATTGGTATAAAAGATTATAAGATCTTTGAAAATTAATTATGATATGAAATTCCACTTCTTCTTCATGAATAATTGAAAAAATGCACCCTCTTACATTTCTTGAACCAAACTCTTTAGTTGAAGAACATCCTATTCAAATTTAAGTGATTCACCAACTTCTCAAGATATGTTACTTTGGGTCAGAAAATGAAACTAGGGTTTTCAGTTTTATGTTTTAAACTTTTTTTTTTTGTTTTAAAGTTAAGTTGGACTTGGATTCTAATCAAAAATTATTTTTAAGTTAAGATGGACTTGAGTTCTAATAAAATAATTTTGTTCATATAAATTCAGCTCAATTAGAGCTGATTTTTGTTTTATTAAAAAATAGTTAATTTGCTTCATAACTTAAATATCAAATTTCATAAAAAAATGCAATATTTCATTAAAGATTAACTAAATGTGACATTTTTTTAATCATTGAGTTATTAGGACACAAGTTGCGACAATTTGACAATTCTAAATTTCATTTTCATAGATAAATTAATAAATTAAAACTCATAAATAAATTAATAAATAAAAGTTATTATTAAAAGTTAACTAAAAGTGACATCTTTTAATCCATGAGTAGCATAACATAATTTGTACAATCTGATAATTTTAAAATTTATTTTTATAAATAAATAAAAAATCAATTTTTTAAATTTGATTAATTACATTTGATTATTTATTTATTTATTTTTATCTTTGAGTTGTTGAGACATAAGTTGTACTACTTAGTGGTTTTAAAATTCAATTTAAAAATTGAAAAATAATATAAAACATTCTTAAAAGAATTAATTAGATGAAATATCTTTTTATTATGAGTTTTTGAGACACAAGTTGTACAATTCTATAATCTTAAAACTTGCATAAAAAAAAAATAATTTTTCAAGTCAAACAAGCGCATTTTCATTTCTTGTCAAAATATATATTTTTTTTATAACAAAATAAATTTTCTTTAAAAACAAAAACAATCAATGCATCCACATTTTCTAACCAAGAACTACGTAGATTTGATTTCTCCATCATACTAGGAGATACGTAGGAGTAAGATCACATTCTTGTCAAACACATTAGTAAAAATTTCTTTTTTGTCCTTTATTTCTTAAGTATACATTTATTCCAAAATCATATTAAAAAATAATAATAATGATTCATATTTAATAATAAAGAGAAATAAATATATTTAAGTTAATATTAATATTACATAATTAATTATATGTAATCGTATTTTAACCAATATCGTAGAGTACTAGTATACCCTTTTATTAATAATTCTATTTGTAACCTATCCTTGCTACTATTATCAATTATTTGTAAATAAGTTTATGCAGATGTTACATATTGTTTAGGAAACAATCTATCAAACTATATATAGAAATCTTGCTACTAATATTTAATTTTTATTTTCTTTTATTTTTAATTATTCTATATTTTAAAAACATTTAAAGTTTATTTCTATAATACGTAAAAATCATCTAAACAAAACGTGATACGCTCCCTATTTGGCACATGTAATTTATTACATTAGTATAATGTAAATTAATCATAACACCCTTTGAATCCAAAGTAAGATTATAATTTAAATCTAACACTTTAACTTTTAATTTTGTTAATTATTACAGCTTAATCAATTACTATCAATATAATTACAATTTCCTAAACTCTATTATAGGATCATATGTTAGCCTACTTTTGAGTTACGATAATCATTATTAAATTCCACATAAGTTCACCATTTACGTTATATTCAATTATCTGTTTAACTATTCGATTACTATTCGATTGATGTATCTTATTTAATCGAGTAGCAACTCAACCTAAGACAAACTAATTTCATCGAATTCAAAAGTGTCAACAAAAATACATCATCAATAAATGGTGAGGCTTTGATTCCACGAGCTAATTAACGGTTCGTTTTTTATTATTTGATAGAACAAAATTTATATACTTTATTTTTTATATAATACATGTATTTTAATCATTAAAAAAAAAGATTGTATAGAAAATTTTAAAAATATAATTATTTGTCAGTTAGTATATTAATTATGTAATCATTGATTTATTTATTTAGACTTTTGTAAAGTAGATTTCTAATTTTATAAATTTAAATTGTGAATTTTATATCAAAAAAAGAATGTAGTTACCTCGATATATTTATTTTTTTAATTATTTTGTGCTCAGTTAGCTATTTGGATCAAATATTTTTGTTTGAAAAAATTAATGTAATTTAATGTAGTTTTGAACTGATATTGAATAACAATTTAATTGTCTGATTTCTTTGGATAAATTAATTTTATAATTTTATTTGGTACACATTTTTATTTTTAGTAAATTCTTTAGTAGTATTCAATTATATTATTATTATTATTATTATTATTATTGTTATAATAATTATTTATTTTCTTATTTAGATAATTTTAAATTAGTTCTTATAAGTATTATTTCATTTACGATAAATATTAAACTTTTAATAATTTTTATCATAAAAATAATCATTTTCACTACACCAAAAATAGAATTTTATAGCGCGCTTTTTACAATGTTTTTTTAAGTAAAAGCGTTGTCGTATAATATTTTAAAATTAACGGAAGATACAACAATGCTTTTCTAAACAATGGTTTTACAAAAACGTTGTTGTAGGATCATATAGGGTCATAATGTTTACAATGCTTTTGCTGAAAGCACTGTTGTAAGGTCACATAGCGCTTTCACATAATGTTTACAGCACTTTAAAATATAGCGCTCCCACATAATATTTATAACACTTTTTAGAGTGCTTTGTATACAAGCGCTATAAATTATAACGTTCCCACATTATGTTTACAATGCTTTTACAACAATTTCACATAATTACAGGGTCTTTTAGAGCGCTTTGTATATAAGTGCGGTAAAATGGTGCATATTTGATAAAAATCATTTCCTTTAAATAAATAAAAACATATTTAATATGTTATCTCCCTAACCCTACGAACCCTCCTCACCTATACTATGCAAACTCTCCTTTATTGTGCGCCTTCTTCTCGGTGAACCCTCTTCTACTACTCATCTATTGTGCGCTCATTTCTACTGAGTGATTATAGACTCAGCTACCGTATGACTACAAGAAATATCCTCATTTGTGGCCAACTTTATAAATATTTTGTGGCCGAAAAAAACCCTCACAAATTAGTGACCGAGAAAGACCTCACAAATACAAAAATTCAAATTGGTCTTTATTTGTGGCTGAAAAAGCCATCACAAAAGACTAAAATTTTAGCTGGATTTTGTGGCTGCCTAAGCCCTCACAAAATCACAACGTTGTCATTTTGTGAGGGTTTAGGCCGCCACAAAATTCAGCTGAAATTGGAGCCTTTTGTGAGGGCTTTTGCAGCCACAAAATCAACCTTTTGTGAGGGTAAAGGCCGCCACAAAGGCAAGCCATTTGTGGCCACCCAGACCGCGACAAAAAACTTAATTTCTGACCTTTAAAGCCGCCACAAAGCTGGTTTGGTTATAATTACTTTAATTAATATTAATATTATATTTTAATATATAATAGTTATTTTAATTTTTAAATTTAAATTTAATTTTAGTTTAAATTTAAATATTATATTTTTAATTTAATTTTAATTTTAATTAAATTGTAATATTATATTTTAAATTTTAAATTTATATTGATATTAGTTTATTATATATAATATATTTAATTTAAATTTAATTTAAATATTATATTTTAAATTTAATTTAAATTTTAATTAAATTGTAATATTATATTTTAAATTTATATTGTTATTAATTTATTATATATAATATCAGTTTTTAATATTAATTTCAAATTTAATATAATTATATTTTTTAATAAAGCAAAACTTTTGTGGCGGCCTAAGCTCTCACAAAAGATTTAAATTTAATTCGTTTTATCCTTTGTGACGGTCTAAGCCCTGGGAGACATTTGTGGCGGCTTGGGCCCCACAACCTTAATTTTAAAATTCTACTTTAACCTTTGTGGCGGCCTAAGCCCTCACAAAAGGAGGCATTTGTGGCGGCCTTTGCCCTCACAAATGGCAACGAAAATTTCAAATTTTGTGACCGTTTTGGCCGCCACAAAGATTTCTGACCACCTTATTTGTGGCTTTCTAAAGCCGCCACAAATGCCTCCTTTGTGGCTGCTTCTCCCCCTTTGTGAGGGCTTTTGGCCCTCACAAATTTAATGTATTCTTGTTGTGTATTTATTAATTCGTTGTTGTCATTAAAACTTATAAGTTGTTACTTGATAAATCATATAAAATCTGTTTTTTTTATTTTTTTATTTTTTTTTTTATGAAATATGTTCGATCTGTTCTATTTTGAAATCAGACTTGTATGCATAACCTTGGACCTTGGTTTTCATTTTCCAATATTAGACTATATTTACTATAGATTGATATATTGTTATCAATAGCTTATCATTTGTGTAACACTACATTCCTATAGGTCATATAAAATGGACTGGAAATGGATGTCTGCCAATCAATTGTTAAAAGAGTATGAAGAAGATCTTCGGGATTATCCTAAAATGTTTGAGAGTTTGTTGGGTGATGTAGAGAAACCATTATATAATAGTTGTACTAAATTCACAAGTTTGTCAGTGATATTAAAGTTGTACAACTTAAAAGTGATTAATGAGTGGTGTGATAAAATCTTCACAAAATTATTAACACTCCTAAAAGATATGTTGCCGGATTATAATGAACTTTTGAGTGTAACCTAGGAGGCTAAACAAATATGTTCGATATGTTTTTTGAAATCAGACTTGTATGCATAACCTTGGACCTTGGTTTTCATTTTCCAATATTAGACGATATATACTATAGATTGATATAATGTTACCAATAGCTTATCATTTATGTAACACTACATTCATATAGGTCATATAAAATGGACTGGAAATGGATGTCTGCAAATCAATTGTTAAAAGAGTATGAAGAAGATCTTTAGGATTATCCTAAAATGTTTGAGAGTTTGTTGGGTGATGTAGAGAAACCATTATATAATAGTTATACTAAATTCACAAGTTTGTCAGTGATACTAAAGTTGAACAACTTAAAAGAGATTGATGAATGATATGATAAAAACTTCACAAAATTATTAACACTCCTAAAAGATATGTTGCTAGATTATAATGAACTTTTGAGTGTAACCTAGGAGGCTAAACAAATTTTGTTCTCTATTGGCTCAAATTACAAAAGGATTCATGTGAGTCCTAACGATTGCATCTTATTTCGAAACAAATATGAATTACTAATTAAAGGCATGTCCGAAATGCAATGTCTCTCTATATAAGAAGAAATAATCTACTCTAGCATAAGTCGTGTGATATTATCCTATAATACCAAGATTTAGGTGCATCTATCACAGTGAAGAAGATTCAAAATACTTGACATGGCATGTAGATGAAAAAATTAGGGATGGAAAGTTTCGACACCATGTAGATTCTCCACATTGGACAAAAATTGATCATGAGTATCCTGATTTCGGGAGAAAGTCAAGATATCTAAGACTTGCACTTTCTATTGATGGAATGAATCCACACGGTTTTCAAAGCATCTCACACTACACGTGAAATGTGATTTTGTTGATTTATAACCTACGTCCATGGTTATGCATGAAACTTAAGTTTATGATGTTGTCTTTGTTAATTTCTGGATGCAAACAACTGATGAATGATATTTACATATACTTGACTCCTTTAACTGAATATTTAAAAAATATGTGAGAGACAGGTGTGGAAGTTTATGATGAATATAAGAAAAAATATTTTAATTTGAGGGCTATGTTGTTCGACACAATTAATGATTTTCCAGCATATGATAATTTATCAGGATATAGCATTAAAGGTTACTGTGCATGTCCTATATGTGAAGAGAGTATATATTGAATGTGGTTGAAACATTGTAAGAAGAACATAGTTCTTTGATATTGTAGATTTTTATCTTTTAGTTATCAGTATGTGGGTGGAAAAATGCATTAATAGAAAATCAAAGGCATGTACTGCTCCTTTAGCACCGACTAGATTTCAAATATTTGAAAAAGTACAAGGTTTGACCAATAAATTTGGCAAACCTTTTGCGGGAGAGCTTGTCAAAATAGGGTGGAAGAAAAAGTCAATTTTCTTTGAATTTCCATATTGGAAGTCATAGTATATAAGACATTTTATAGATGTGATGTATATTGAAAAAAAGGTATTTGATAGTGTTATTGGTATGTTACTCAATGTTTCAGGAAAGTCTAAGGATGACATCAATGCAAGATTGAACTTGGTCGATATGGGAATAAGAAATGAATTGCGTCTCGTAATGAAAGGAAATCACACATAAACTCTTCTCGTTGTTCCTACTTAAGCGAACTCGTAACCCTAAACTCATTGATTGTTGTTGTCAAATATTGTATTTTTGTGTGAACTGATCATTTTTCTAATTCATTTATTTCATTTTTTGTTATAGTAGGGTAAAGTAAGAATTTTTTTATGAAATTGGTATGATATTGTTGCTGTGAATATGTAATTGATATTGTGAATATGTTGCTACTGATGTTGATAATAGTACTGATATAATTGAACTTGTTGTTATGAATATAAAATATTGATGTAATTGAACTTGTTGTGAATATATAGTATTGATGTAATTGAACTTGTTGTTGTGAATACATATTGTGCATATGTTTGAATTAAAAAATTGCAATTGTGTCAATATGTGCTTGATGAATATGATTTTGAAAAAAAATTGAAATCTCATTTAAAGACAACATTTTTTTTAAAATGTCATTAAAGAATTGTTTATACAAACCATTATTTTACATTGCTTTTTAAAATGTCCCCATTACAACGAGTTTTTGAAAAAAACGTTGTAAAACTAGTTAGAATATATTTACACTGCTTTTTAAAATGTACCTATTATAATGTTTTCTTGAAAAAAATGTCGTAAAACTAGTATAAGAATGCACCTATTACAATATTTTTTTTTAAAGAAAAGTGTTGTAAAACTAGTATAAGAAATGCACTATATATGCACCCATTAAAGCGTTTTTGTAAGAAAAGCGCTGTAAAACTAGTATAAGAAGAGCGCTATATATTCACCTATTACATCATTTTTTTTATTTTAAGAAAAACGATGTAAAACTAGTTTAAGGGAAGCGTTGAACACTATATATTTATATCTATTACATCACTATTGTATCTTTTAACAACACTAAATACTACAACGCTTAAAAGCGTTGTAAAAGGCTTAAAAAAGTACTGTAAACATGCTATTTTTGGTGTAGTGTTTGTAAATTATTGTTTCTTAGAATTTATTGCCTTAGTCATTAAGAGTTACAATTAATTCTCGTAATCTTTAACTTTGACCATGCATATTTAATATAGTAATTAACGTTTCAAAGGAAATGAAAAATGAAAGAATGTAATGAGATTTAATTTTTTAATAAATAAAAATAAACAAGAAACTTATGTGTTACCATAAAATGGTAACCTATCTTGCCTATAAATTAAGGGATGCTTATGTTGGTTGATCATTCTAAAACTTCATAGAAACCTTACCTGTATAGTGTATACACATAATTAAATTAAGATGATGGGAAAAAAGACTATTGCCTTTTTAATGCTTGTAATGGTTTTTGCGTTGCTGGTGATAACATTGGATGAACACCAAATTGATGACATTAGTTGCTTCGAGGCTCTTGTTTCCTTAGTGTCATGTATACCTTTTTTGACATGATTAGGCCTACCAGCACCATTTACTTTTTGTTGTGAAGGAGCACAAAATTTATATCAAAAGGCGGACACCACTCAAGTTCGATGTGATGTTTCTCAATATCTCAAAATACTATACAAATGTGCCCTAGGCACAAATATTTGCGCTCCAGTGCACAACATCAATTGTCTAACGTTCATCGCACGTTTCTCATATTCTGAGGCCAAATTTTGTTCCGTGTGTTTAACACTAAAAACAATAAAGAATATGCATATCATAAAGAACTGTCACAACTCCAAACATAGTATGTTGCTCATCCCAAAGCAACAATCAATTTCAAATTAGGTATAGCTAAAAGCAAGCTTAAACTCAACTCCTTTGATCAAATCAAACTTAACCCTCAAAGTTCAAGCTACTACAAAACATTCATCATGTTCAAAGGCTGCTTACATCTCACAAAAAAAAAAAAAAGAAACACCATTTGTCAACATAGATCAACCCACTTACCATTCATTCATCAAGTTCAACCTTCTCTTCATGTAAGGAACATCACCAATTATCTAGAATATGGTTTTTAATTCATGCATTTTAACAAAACAAAATAACTCATGTTGTAATCCTACAAGTTACAATCAACAAAATAAATTGTAACTATAAATTTATAGACTACAATCATCCTTTAAAGTACCAAATTAGATAACATGTTACTTTCTAAACAAAATATAATTACTAAATACTATCCTCTAACTTCAACCTCAGTTGGCTTCCTCTGCTATAATACCTAAGAAAATAAAGGTGCGATAATAATCTCAGTGAATTCTATAAAAAAAAGGGGAGAAAATAGTTTGAATAATTTTCCTTAAGATAATAATGAAAGCTTGACATGAATATGAAATGCTTAAATTAACCATAAGTAAAACATGTAAAATCTTTATTTTTACTTAAGCATGGAAAAAATGTACGCCCTCCTTTCTCTTTCTTTCTTAATTTAGAAAAATTTTATAATTTCTATTTCCTTTTGTAAGTAAAAGCTTGACGATTTCCATTTCTTTCTATAAGAAAAAACTCCTCCAATTACCTAGATGTGGGTAACCCAAGTAATTAGAGTCTCTTGCAAAGATGGTCTGACCATGACCCCAATTGGCGACCCAATTTTTTTCTCTTTGCCCATTGTGTTTGACCTGAAACAAGGCTAAAACATCCTGTCGTAATATGCATGTCACAGTCTTATTGATGGAACACAAAGTATTTTCACATCAAGTATACTATGCATATCCGAAGCATCATTGTTAAAATATTATTACCATGATTCAAAATTACAATTCTAAGATTATAGTATAATATTATAGCTTGCTTTAATCATCAGAACTTATTCCAACTCGAGGCAACATAATTAGAGGTATACTCAGATCGAAAAAACAAAGTCAAGGCATTCTTTGATAAGAGACAACATAATCAGGGATTGTCAAATCTGAGCATTTAACTAATGACATCATGATTAGAATTAGAGGATATGTGACTAGAGGCATATTAAGAGCATACATGACCAGAGGTAGAGTTAAAGGATACATGACCAAAAGAAGTGTTAGAGGAGACATGAATAGATGCTGAGTTAGAGGATATGTGACTAAAGGCATAATCAGAGGGTACACGAATCAGAAGCCACATGAACAAATGATTTTGGATCAAAGGCAGCATGATCAAAGGAACTTTGATCATGGGTAGTATGATTAGAAGATTCATGGATCAGAGGCAGCATTACCAAAAGAGCTTGATCAGAGGCATGATGATCAGAGAAACTTGGATTATAGGTAGTATAATTAAAGGATACATGGATTAAAGGCATCATGACCAAATGAACTTGGACCAGATGTAACATGATCAGAGGAACTTGGATCCTAAGCGATATGATTAGAGGAACTTGGTTATAAGTAGCATGATTAGAGGAACTTGGATCATTGGGAGTACAATAAGAGGATACATGGATCAGAGGCAACATGACCAAAATAACTTGGATCAGTGGTAACATGATCAAAGGAACTTGGATTATAGGCAACATGATCATAGAAACTTGGATCATAGGCAATATGATAAAAAAAAACAACAGAAGAAGAAAAGAATAAGAGGCAGAAGAAGAAATAATCAAAGGCAAAAGAAAAAGATACAAAATATGAGGCAGCGAGAGGAACATAATTAGAGGCAAAATGATAAAAAGAATCAATGGTAAAACGACATGTGTTGGAATTTTAGGAACACATTAATTATGTATTTCACCTATCATGATTAATTCTAAGTTCTTGAATTTCTAACACTTTCAAATCATCACACCACAATTGTAGAATGCATGACTTAAAAGAGCAATTAAAGGCATATTCTCAAATATTTTCTACATGCTTAAACTTTGACTTTTTTCCTCACTCTTAGATCTTAATAAAACCCAAAATCAAAATCATAAAAATCGTTTCAAATCAGTAAAATAAGCTGAAATCAAACCCAGAGCCCCCATGCAAAAATGTGAAATCAATTTTTGAAAAGAACTCAAAATTTTCTAAGGATAATCCCCTTCAACTCGAGTTGATTTGTGAAAGTCATCTTTGAGGTTTTCCCATTTTTCTTGTTATCACCCTTTTTGTTACAATTAACCTTGGATAACTAATGTTTTTGGAAGGAATTTGTAAAGAAGGGGAAAGTTTGATGCATGATGAAGAAAGCGAACAATAACCGGATGTTGGTGTGTTTTTTAGAGAGAGTGGTAGTTAGAAAAAATGAAGGAAAATGAAGGTTGAGATGTTTTAGTGTCCGTTTGGAAGAGAAAAAGGAGAAAGGAAATTGCTGTGTTCCATCATTTGACACTTAGACTTATTAACACTACCACTTTCATATTCTAATTTTGATCTTAAAGTAATATTATTAAAATAAGTATTAATGTTTTAATAGAACTTCTAATAATCTCATTACTATTTTAATCTTATAAATATCTTATTTCAATAATTTGTTTTACTAACTAATTTTAATAATCTATTTAATGATCTAATTATTATCTAGATCTTTTGAGATAGCGAGAGGGCTGTTACACTTGGTTATAGGATATTGACACATATTTTTTCAATGATGTTTCCGTCATGGTTTAAGAAGCTATTTGCTTCTAATTTCCACTGCATGAAATTGATGTAGAATGAATAGGGTTTGGGATGGTGCACGCATATTTTCTATAATATAAGTAAGAAGTATGTTTGAAAGAAAGGTTGAAAGTTGTTTTGATGTGGATATAAGGTTAATTTTAGTTGTTTTTTATGTGAAAATAGAAGAGAATGCAAAATGTTATGGAGATGGAGGTTTTGCATTTTAATTCTTATCATGGCAAATATGGTTCGAAAGAGGTAAACGCATAACTCGACGTATCTAACCCACACATGCTGATGGAACACAACAAGAAATAGAAACACGCATCAGCTTCATTGCCATAGCAGCGCGCGGTGAACGACATAAGGGGTGATGCAGAGTAACATGGGGCGACGTGACATCATGGATGATAGACAATACAGTATACTTGTGAGACTAGCGGTATGTGACATCATTAACCATATTTGCTAACATTTACGTGAATTCAATTTCACGTAAGTTTATGTGATCTGCGTTCACGTAGGTTTACGTAGACTGAATTCTAGAAAATATATGTGAACTCAGTTTATGTACACGTACGTGAATTCAGTTCACGTAAACTTTCATGAAATTGAGTTCACGTATTGTGTACATACTGAGATGTTTACGTAATTTCAGTTCACGTACGTGGCTTATTATTTAGCATTCAATGATTATGCAATCTTAGTTCACGTAGGTGTACGTGAATTCAGATTGCGTACACTATGAGGATTCAAGTTTAAAACTCCATTGATTACGCAATATAAGTTCACGTATATGTACGTGACTTCAAACAACGTAAAGTATGAGATTTTTAATTTTTTTAAACAAACTAAGTTCACGTAACTCCAGAAATCCTCATATTTAAAAAAAAAAAAAAAAACGAACGTGAGTTATGAGGTGTGATGAAAGTTGATAAATATGAGTTATGAGGTGTGATGAAAGTTGATAAATATGAGTTATGAGATAATTAATGTGTAACATTGATTAGAGGGACATTTTGACTTTTTTTTTTTATTTTTAATTTTTAATTTTGAGAGATGTGAATAACAATTTGAAAGGTGTTGGTAGCAATATTGTAGATTAAAATGCTCGAAGTCAATACTTCAGTGTCGGTGATATGACATCCAACACTAGTTTAGTGTTACAATGGGGTTTAGATTAAAATCCTCGAAGCCAAAATTTTAACGTCGACAATATGATATTCGACACTAATTAATTTAGCGTCAATTTGTCGAAGTTTAAATCAACACATTTATCAAATTGATTACATTTGACGCTAAGGTCAACTCGAAAATATAGGTTGGATGAAATATAACATCGGAAAAGTGAAGTTAATTAGCTGTTTTTTTTAGGATTCTCAATTTTTTTTTTCTTTTTCACTTTTTCTCCCAAGCTCTCTCCCATTTTCCCTAAACACTTCTATTTATACTGTCTAATTAGGTTCATGTTTTTAGGAAATAATATATCTACATTAATATTGATTACTGTAAACTAAAAATACATATTTTTATTTTGAAACCTAACCTCAAATAAAAAAAAAATCAAATTTGTTATAAAAAATAAAATGATGAAAAACATTCATTTTAATTTAGTCAATAAATATCATATCTAATAATTTTGTTATAATTTTTTTTTTAAATAAACAAATTAAATATTTCTTAAAGAATTTAATTTATATACATTATCAATAAAAAAGTTTTAACACGATCAATCAATCACTATTATGATATCATTAGTAATATTTGACAGTTGTATATTTTGATTTCAAATATGTTGAGTTGATGGAAAATCATTCACGTAGTGAAAGGATTAATTAGATCAAACCATTAACTTTGCATCAAACTACTATAAATTATTATCTATGTTTATTTGTATCAAATATTTTTTTTAGATAGATGTTTTTATACGAACACAATTTATTCATTTTTCTTATATGTTTTTACTAAGTTCATGTTGAGATAATTTTGGAAATAAAATAAGTTGTGTGGGTACTGGGTAATATTTTGAAAATGATGCGGTAAACATTAGTCATTCTATTTTTATTTCGAGAATCTACCTGATGCAAATAGGTTTTACCAATTAATATTTGGTTTTATAACGTGTTGTTAGATTCGTTAGTGGAAAAACCGATAAATGAGTTGATAGAACCACTAGTGGTATGGTTTTTTAGTTTAACTAGTTCAACTGAATATGGTTTTAATAACACCAAGATATGGCAATAAGTTTGACGGATTGTATTCTTTTGACTCATTAAACAAGGTATTAAGAAAAAAATGATAATTTATCTCATCTTTTTATTTTATCAAGAAAATATCTCGCGAAATCTATGAGGATCAAATTAGTTATCAACGAGAAAATAGATGTTTTACTACCAACCACAAATTAGATGTTGGACACAATACTCATACTGACAATTATAATCTAGGATTATTCTATCAACCATCATCTATTTCAGAGATAACCTCTGACACATTTTTCAAATATAAAAAAGTTCAAACCATCACACTTGTATAACACAAATAAATGACGACAAATATAGCATACATAAGAAAGCATTTCCTAAGTCTATTAAAGGAACAAAACAAAACTAATCAATTATATATCCTATAAAACAAGGAAATTTTAAATAAGGAAATTTCAAAGTATCACTATATGTACATTCGATTTCACTTCCATTTCTACTTTTGATTTTAATTTTATAATTTATTTTCATATAAATAATAATAAAATATATCAATTTAGAAATTTTTTAAATGGTAAAGTATTATTACAAAAATGCTAAATTGATATGATGAAATTTTCCTATAATATATTTGAAATTTTGTCATCCGAATAATAACTCTCCAAATACAATTTTTTATTGTCTAAGCACTGA
>JBBPBT010000183.1:1878684-1909505 GCA_037974875.1 Cicer bijugum
CCCTCATAACTTTTTTCTTTTCCATATATGCACCTTCTATATATCAAGCACTCATTTAAGTTATTTTAAGAGGGTAACATATTAATATCTTCGTGAAAATCTATTAATTAATATTGTAATTATGTTGAAAAAAGAAATAGTTAAGAGAAGGGGCATTTTGTGGTTTTTTCATAATATATATTTTAAATATATTTTTAACTTATATAAAAATATACATTTTAAATGAGAAAATATTAATATATGAATAATATTTTAAAAGAAATTGCAGCATAATACAATTTTTTGAAGTAAATTGTTATTTTTTTTAATTATATTATGTATTGTATAACACAATATTCTAGTAGCATAGGTTATAATATATGATGATACATTAACAACATACTAGATAATGAAGTCTACATGATAACAAAACAATTTGTCCCACATTTAAGTGCAAAATTTATACTAAGTTAATTTTGTATTCTACTATTTATAAAAATTATTACACAATGATTAAATTAATAAAGATATATACAACTATTGATATACCGTGTAAATATATGTGACAAAAAACAATCATAGAAAAATGCAATGATATGCACGAGCTTACACTCTACTTTACAATGTGGTACCATTCTAACTCTGAAGTACTTATTTAGGAGACTTGATACTATGTCATCACTTAAGTAGAGGAGCAATTAAAATTGGCGATTTCCTCATAGATCATTTCAACTCAACACAAGACATATATATGCGACATTCGAAGGAAATATGTGTTGCATGGTTGCTCTTCACATTTAGGGCTAGCTCCAAGTCATCTATGAATTTGCCACCCAAATATGCTGAAGGTCTAACAATCTTGCCTTAAGGCTCAATAGTAGACCGCCACGATCAAACTCATTCAGTTGTACATCATCGACATCACTAGGCTTATCAGGCTCTACCGATGTCGTGACAAAATAATCTCCGCTTCAAAGAAATAACATCTAGTTTCTCCCCTCATTGGCATATGATACTCCATTATGACCATCATCACAAATACAAGTTGGAATCACCACTATTTCATTAACTATGAAGTTGTTTCAATATTCTCATCACAAATTTATAACACCACTATCAACAATCATACATCATCATCGTCACATAAATTTATCATAAATTTATAACATCATTATCATCAATCGTACATCATCATCACATAAACTTATCACAAATTTATAATATCATTATCATCAATCATACACTATCTTCATCACATAAACTCGTCTAATCAAATATATACACAAAATTCATTCCACGTCAAATATCTCAATAATATCAAACTCTCCACATTTAATGAAATAAAATCAATTAGCACCTTTTGATGTTTGGAGACTTGCGCTGCATAATGCATAAAAATGCATTTTACTTACTTTTTAGGTATCTTTTTTTTGCTATTTTGATGTTTGAAGACTTGTGCTCTAGTAGTTAAACTTAGAGGAGGCTGGTTATAACACCATTGAAGGAGTTTGTCATGAATATTTTTTGTAATTCATCCTTAATATGCTCTTTTGTATCTTTTTCAAGAGTAACTAAACACATTTTGTTAGGGATTATTGAACGAAGATGAAATTATTATTTGTCTGATTTGATTTTTATTTATATTGTTGAGTTTATTGAATTATTTTTCTTATCTCTATGGTTAATGCTTTTTATTGCTTGATCAACATTAAACCGTTTTACGATTCGTATTTTGAAACGAAAGTGGACTTTATGAATACTTGAGATGAGAAATTTATGATATTGTAGTGTAGTTATAGATGCAGATCATAAAACCAAATGAATTATTAGTAGAAGCAAAAGTTTGGAGTTACTATAAAGCTTATTTCTAATGTTAAATATACTAAGAACTGTTTCATATAACTTTTTGTTATGCCTATTTCAACTTAGTTATGTGATACTTTTTTTGTCCACAAAAAAATTCAACATTGAAAATTCAATTGAAATATCAAACAATGTCGGATTTGAGCAAACTACCTCTCATTGAAAAGCTTATAATGTCTAGTTTAGAAATATAATTTTCAGTTTTCTAGTTATGTTCTTAATTAGTTTAGTTTGTCAAAACAATTCATAAAGATTCCAGAAAAAAGCACAACAACTTTAATCTAACATGGAATACATTTTTTTTTTCTATCAATTCTAAATCAAATAAAATTAAGTATTTTTTTTAATGGTACAAAAATAAACTCCAAACGATTTATATAGAAAAAGTTGCATACTAAATACTAAAGGTCATGCATACGGGATTTAGGGGACAACAACATAATTTTTAATAGGAAGTTTTTCCAATTGAATACCCTTAAAAATATCTAATTTGCATGCATGGTTTGGTTCTTTCTAGGTTCGATTTAGTTTCTGTTATTGTGGAAGTAATCTTTTATGTTCATTAAAATGTGGGAGAGAGAAAAATTATAAATTTAGCATGCAAGAAATATTTTTTGAAATATGTATATGACTGCTTTTTAAATTATGCATTTTGAATTTGTGGTGTGATTATTCAAATGTGTTAGGAATCCCAGGAAATAGAAATAATAATGATAGGTGGAATTCGAAATTAATGGGTTCCTAGAATTCCAACACATCTTGTTGTGCCTCTAATTCTTTTTATTATTTTTCCTCTGATATTGTTCTTCTATCTTGCCTCTGATTTTCTTCTGTTTTGTCTTTGATTTACGTCTTCTACCTTATCTCTGATTATCTTCCCTTTTGCCTCTGATTTTCCTTCTTTCATGTTGCCTCTCATTAGAATTCCTCTGATCATGCTGCATCTAATCCCAATATGAATCTAATCGTCACGCCTTTGATCAGAATGTGCCTCTGATCTTGTTGTCGTTGATCCAAGTATGGCACTTATTATGCTGCCTCTAATTCAAATAAGCTTTCGATCATGCTTCCTCTAACTCTATCTCTGATCAAATTCCTATGACTTTGCCTTTGATCATGCTTCCTATGACTTTGCCTGTGATCACGGTTCTTCTAACTCTACCTTTGATAATGTTTCCTCCAACGTTGACTCTAATCATGCTACCTTTGACTTGAATTTAACTCTGATCATAGTGACTTTGATCCAAGTTCGTCTGATCATGTTACCTTGAACCTTAGTCAACTTATAGTCATGTTGCCTCTAATCATGGTGCCTCTAGTCAGAGTCTGCATCTGGTCATTTTAGTGACACCCTAAACCCCAAAATGGCATATATAATATAATTTATACTAGAATTTTTTTAGTAAAACTCACAGCGGATAAAGAGAATTTATTTACAAGGAAATAAAAACTTTTATAAAAATTTATGATATCACATTTCTTAAAGTACATATGGAACAATTCAAACTTTATTACTCAACCAAAACAATTTAATCTCAATGAAGTTGATTTAACTATAAATTCTTATTTTAATTCGAAAAACTTACTAGTACTAAGGTTTTCATATAACTTTTTTTTTGTAATTACATAAGTAAAATATAAATTACAACTCTAAATTCCCGGTATCACCTATCAGAGCGGGATTTCTCCTAAACTTGAACTTCAAGACTCATTATCCTATAATAACAACGATTTTGCAAAAGCAGGACCAAACCAGCCAAACACCAACAACGAACGAGGTGAGTTTTAAAATAATGTTAAAAATATAATATAAGTAAGAAGAACACATAAACAATCAGAATGCACTGTATTATAACACAAGTATTCTTCAAGAAAAAACGTCACATTATAATGTTAAAACCACTCACGTAAAATCAATGCATTTCACTATAACATCAAATCATCTAAGAAAATTATTATCAATTTTGAAACAAATCAATCACATCAAAAAAATCACAAGGAAATGCAATGTTATGCCTGAGCTTAGACTCTACTTCACAATGTGGTACCATTCTAACTCTGATGTACTTGGTTAGGAGGCTTGATACTATGCCACTATCTTGGTGGATGAACAATTCAAATTGGCTCTATCCTTATAGATCCTCTCAACTCAACCCTAGACACATATATGCAACAATCGAGGTAAACATGTGTTACATGGTAGCTCCCGACATTTGGAGTGCTACCTCCAAGTCACCTAGGAACTCCCCACTCGAATACCTCCAAAGTCTAACAATCTTGTCTTAATGCTCAACAATAGACTGCCATGATCAGGTTCATTCAGTTGTACTTCCCTATCATCACTAGGCTTGTCAGACCCTACCTATATGATGATAAAATAATTTCTACTTCCTAAATTCTCAATATTTATTTTCTCCACTCGTTGGCCTATGATACTCCAAAAGACCGTCACCTCAAACACAATTTGGAATCACCATTATTTCGTCAACTATGGGGTTACTTCAATATTCTCATCACAAATTCTCAACATCACTATTATTAATCATATCTCATCAGCCTTCATACTATCTTAGCCATATTTGAAAGATTTAAGCACTAATTAGAATTACTAGAATTTATTAATTGTTAATGTTGTATTTTTACTAATATTAAATTAGGATCAAGGGTAGAAAAGTAGTAGTATCAACAAGTCCAAGTGGGAAAAAATGAATACGCCACATTTATTTCTCTCTTTTTCCTTCACACACAGGTACTAACTAATATTCCACCTTCATTTTCTTTCACTTCCAGTTATACACTTGTAAAAACATTCTGAAAACACCAACATCCGATTACTTTTCATCGTCTTCTCCAAATATCCCTTTTCCTATTATTCCCATACTTATTCAAAGACAACCACCCATTAGAGTCATTTACCTTCAATCTAACCACATGCATGTCGCTTTTTTCCTCTCCATAACCCATTAACAATAATGATATTATTAGAAAATTAAGTTATTTTAGAACAAATTTTATTTTCGCATTTGGGTTTTTCTGGGTTCAATTCATTTTTTTGTTATTTTGGAAGTGATATTCTAGGTTGATTTTGGGTTCACTAAAACATGAGAGTGAGAGAAAAAAAAATATAAATTTAACATGCATGAAATATTTGTGAAATCTGCATTTGACTGCTCTTTAAATCATGTATTATGCATTTGTGGTGTGATGATTTTGATTTGTTAGGAATCCTATGAAATAGAATTAATAATGATGGGTGGAATATGAAATTAATGTGTTCTCAAAATTCCAACAGATTTGGTTCTACCTCTCATTTTTTTTTTTTTTTGTTATTATGCCTCTGATTTTCTTCTATTCCATGTATGATTTTACTTTGTTTATCTTGCCTCTAATCTTCTTCTCTTTTGTCTATGATTTCCTTCTTCTATCTTTTCTTTGGTTTTCTTCTCTTTCGCCTTTGATATTCCTCTTTTCATGTTGCGTTTGATCCAAGTATGACTCTGATCATGCTGCCTCTGCTTAAATGTGCCTCTGATCATGTTGTCTATATTCAAGTATGACTTTTATTACGATGCCTCTAATTCAAGTAAGCTATTGACCATGCTTTTTTTGAATCTTCTTCTGATTATGCTTCCTCTACTTCTAATCATACTTCCTCTAACTCTACCTCTAATCATGTTTTCTCTAACTCTGTCTCTGATCATGTTTCCTCTGACTTTACCTATGATCATGCTCCCTCTAAAGTTGCCTCTAATCATGCTACCTCTAACTCGTGTGTGCCTCTTGTAATTCTTCCTATGATCCAAGTTCCTCGAATCATGACGCCTTTGACCCGAGTCTGCTTCTGGTCATGTTGCTTCCAATTAAACGAGTACTCAATTAAGACTTTCTTCGATGAAAGACTGAATGTTAATTTATCTTATAGTTATGTATTAACACATTGAGTTTGATTGAGTGGCTATACTAGATGTGTTGATGAAATGTGCATTGCATACATACATTATATTACATATGTATGCACACAGTGGAACATTTAAGGATTGTTTAAAACATGAAACAATGGATAAATGAAGAACGAATCGGGACTTCACTTTAGGGTTGTTGCCAAACCAACTTTACCAAGAGGATATCCATATTTTCTATACTTTAAGGAAGAGGATAAATATGCTATATTTTCCATACTCAAAGGAAACAAAGGAATATGTTATTTTTCATAATTTAAAAAAAGCTTAAAGATTTTAAAAAAAAATTACATTGAATATTCATGTCATGTTTTCATTACATTTAACGAAAATTATTTATAATTTTCCCTCCTCTTTTATAGAACTCACTGAGACTATTATTGTTATCCCCTATTTTTATGTATTATAGTAGATGGTAGAGATTGAGGCGAGTTGTTCAGGGAGCAGAGGATAGATCCCTGCATTGATATTGTTTAAATTTATAATCTGATTTTTATTGTGCACAAGAGAGGATGCTTGTATACTATATTATATGTATATAATTACAATGATATTTTATATGATTGCTTATAAAATATTAAAATATATAAATTTATTACTTTATTCTAGATATATGATGATGCTACTAAACTAATAATTATTCTAACATACAATAAAAGGTGTGAGGAAACTCACTCTTTTTTTGTTTTCTAGATGTAGAAAGAAACTGAGGAAGGTGTATTTTTCAAGGTTTGATTCTTTTGAAATCCCTACACTTCTAGCTTTCTAATCGTTGGTGCGGGATAGCATGTTTATTTAGTTGTAAATAGTTGGTGAGGGATAGCATGTTGATTTAGATGTAAATAAGTTTATATGGATGTTACATATTGTTTAGGAAACAATCTATCAAATTATATAAAGAAATATTGCTACTAATATTTAATTAATATAATTATATAAATAATTACATAAGAATTTTATTTTAGTTATTATTTTATTTTAATTTCTTATTAAAATTATAAATTTTCCAAATATTATAATTTATACCAGTTTTTATCTAAAATATAAATTATCGTTTATCTAATACTTCAATTTAATTTAATCATACAACAAAAAAGAAATATATTCTTTTATTTTCATTTTTTTTTTATTTTGAAATTATTTAAAGTTTATTTCTATAATGTGTACAAATCCTTTGAACAAAATGCGACATACCCCGTGTTTGACACATGTAATTAATTATAAGCTTAAGTGTAGTTTTGGTTCCTCTATTTTAGCTGAATCGCGAAACTAGTCCTTCCATTTTGTTTCTCCCCAGTTTTGGTCCCTCAAACAAAATTTTGGTCTAAAACATGATGAAATTTCATTTTTTTTTTGGTGTAAAACATGATGAAATTTCATTTTTTTTTGCATTTATTTAAATCGCACAATGCCTCAAGATCTCATTTGCAACAATGATACTTGAAATCTATAATAAAAAATGGTGTAGTACGGCTTTAAAAAATGAAATTTTATCAAGTTTTGGACCAAAATTCTATTTGAGGGATCAAAACTGGGGGACTACTTTCGCAATTCAGCAAAAATAAGGGGATCAAAACTGCAATTAAATCTTAATTATATTAATAAAATAATTTAAATTAATCATAATACCCTTTAAATCCAAAGTAAGATTATGATTTTAATATAATAGTTGATTTTTTATTTTAATCTTAAAAAGGATATTATAATTAACTCACAGCAAGATCGGGCCATAACCTCAAACTTATGAATATCAACATTTATAATTTGAAAATTTAACTTTTAATTTAGTTAATCATGACAACTTAATCAATTACTATCACTATTAGGATAATATATCTATCAATTTTTGAGTGACAATAATCATTATTAAATTCCACATCAGTTCACAATTTAAGTTTTATTCAATTCTCTACTTAACTATTCCATTGATGTTACTTATTTTAATCATTAGCAATTTAACCTAGTATAAACTAATTTCATCGAATTCAAAAGTATGAACAAAAAATCATCGTAAAGAAAATATTACTCAACGTGGCAAAGAGTATAGAATAATGGTTCCTTTTTTATTATCCGATGGAACAAAATTTATATACTTTTTTCTTTTTCTATATTTCATGGGATTTTTTAGTCGTTAATAAAAAAAAGGACTGTATAGGAAAATTTAAAAATATAATTATTGAAACATATTATATGTTGTCAGTAGCACATTAATTTATGTAATTTTACACTTTTGTAAAGTAGATTTCTAATTTTATAAATTTAAATTGTGAATTTTAAATCTAGAAAAAGATTGTAACAACATCAGTAAAATTTTATTATTTTGTTCTCAGTTAGGTATTTGGATGAAACATTTTTGTTCTATTTTAAATAATAGTCAAATTTTTGAACGAGTGTCTGAGAAAATTAATTAATGCAATTTGATGTAGTAATCAACTGATAGGTTGAATAACATAATTTAATTATTTGATTTATTTGGACAAATTACGTTTATAACTTTATTTGATTAATATTTTTACTTTTAGTAAATTCTTGTATGTATTCAATTATTACTATTATTTTAATATTATTATTATTCTTATAATTATTATTTTTATTATTATTATTATTATTAATATTATTATATTTAGTGCACATTTACATTAGTTCTGATAAGTATTATTTCATTTAAGGTAAATATTATACTTTTAATAATTTTAATCATAAAAAAATCAAGCTTGCAGAGTATTGATTCATTGTCTTAATTTTGAACTTTGACCATGTATATTTAAGATAACAATTAATCTTCAAAAGAAAATGAAAAATAAAAATTGTAATGAGATTTAATTTTTTAATAAATAAAAATAAACAAGACACTTATGTATTATCATATAAAATAATAACCTATCTTACTTATAAATTAAGGGATGTTTGTGGTGGTTGATCATTTTAAAACTTCATAAAAATCTAACGTGTACCATGATACACATAATTAAATTAAGATGATGGGAAAGAAGATTATTGCTTTTTTACTGCTTATAATAGTTTTAAGCTTGCAAGTGACAAGATTAGATGCACGTCAAATTGATGATATTAGTTGCTCTCAGGCTCTTGTTTCTTTAGTGACATGTGTACCTTTTTTGACTGGATCAGGCCCACCATCTACTTTGTATTAAATTGATGTCTGTACATGTCTTAAAGCAGCTGCAATTAAATATGGGATTCACTCTGACCGAGCAAAACAACTCCCACAACTTTGTAACATCGGTCTTCCCATTTCGTTTGATCCTAACATTGACTGCAACACTTAAATTTATCTTTCTCTTTTCTTCATAAATCACACAAGATCCTATACATTTTTTTAAAGACAATTTTTAATTTTTAAAATCATGTTTTTTTTATCACTAACCCAGTGACTCTCCCACTAAACCATCTTCTTATTATTTTTATTTATTCACAGGATTCCATAACGATACAATATGGGTCAAGCAGATTACGAAGTAAGTTAAAAGAACAACAACAAAACCTTTATAGCAATATGTAAAGTGAAAAATTATACCAATTCTTTAAAGTGAAAGATTTAATATATTTATGAAAATTTGAATCATATTTATTTGATATCCATTTTTTATTTCTTAATTTTAATTTTTGATGTGTAATATGATATTTGGTGATTATATTATACAATGCTGAATAGACTATAATTTTAATTTATGTAAAATTGAAAACTTTAACTTAACCAAACCAAGAAACACATAAAACATGTTTTCTATAAGAACATCATTATCTTCCTTTTAAAAAAAATGAAAGCTAACAACACGATATTATTAGTGTAAAATAAATAAAACAATGAACTTATTTGTTAAAGCATACAATATGCGTTAAAAAAAGTTATGGAAAGAAATCTAAATTGGTATATATTAAAATTTATAAAATCCAATTTTTATTATTGATTTTATATTGTTTGGTTACTTAAACAATTTTTTTGTTCTCATGTTTTGCTTTTGGATTGGCCTTTAAAAATATTGTTAATAGATAAATTAGTCATTCAAATTGTAAGCGTTGGTCAAATTAATTCTCGAATTTTACAAATTGATAAATATATTCATGAAATTGTAATATAGTAATAGAAATAGTCCATATTTAAAATTTTAACTTTAGAGATTATAATGGAATATGTTAATTGAATATTTGACCCCTCAACATTCATGTCATAGCATTGTCATCACAACGTGAACTAATCTTGCAATGAATTTTAAGTCTTTCATGTGTAAATTTGTCAATAATTAGTCAATGCACAATTACAATTACTTATAAATTTATCTCTGAGATGACAAAATTATATCGGCCAAATTTTCCTCGAGAAGATGACTATGATGTGGAATCAGTGGGGATAAGTTGTTGGATCTTTGTTGGTGACAATTGCTGCAAGACTTTGATTGTGAAGTTGTTGATGAAAATTCTATGTAGCCAATTCCAAAGCGTGTTGTTACACTAGCCTTTAGGTTCGATTCGCCCCCACCAATCGGATGCAAATGAGACTACCAGCGAATCCCCTTCAGGGTACTTTGGAAACCTTGATATGATTTGCACTATCACACCAAAAATATCTCTCAATAGTATGTTACAAAATAATGTTACCTATTCTTTTCTCATGCATTAGAAAAGAATAAGTTGACTTAGTATATGAAAGAAATGGATGGCAATTGCTTGAATTCGTTGTTTGCATTCTGTCCAAAGTGGCCCTATTTATAGGAAAATAATGTCACTTGGGAAGAGTTGCAATTCATCTTCTGCCACTGTTTGCGAAGGGTCATATATAATTACCGTTCTCAAATTAATTGAAGTTATGCAATGGTCTGGTGGCAAAACGTTATGCCTGTTAGCGCATGACCTGGGTTCGATTCCTCCTTGCACCTTTTCATTTTAAAACAACAGTTCTGCCTTTTCAAAAGGGAATATTTCCAAAAGGAAAGCCAAGCGCGAAATCGAACTCGAGACTGCATGTTAGGAACAAATAAACACAACCACTACACCAACAACAATATCATCTTATGTATAACAAATTATCGATACATATATTACCAATATTTTGGAAATATCTCACAATCCCCCACCATTTTCAAAATATACTTAGTCCCATAATTTTTGAAATATCATGGTTTCAGATAATGGTATCTTACGATTTGAACCACTACTTAGTAAGCTATGGGTTCCACTTATCCCGAATAGATTGGTAGACAAGCTTTGAACCAGTTATTCATTAGAACAAGTGTGCACAACTTACACATGAAATCTCGGTACTATCGAAAGAATTATAAAGATGACACATTTGTTAAGGCCTTGTGTCATGTACCCTTTTCATGAGAATTTAAGAGTCAAGCCCTTTAACTCTTCGAAGCGGCCTCACTTCATCCTCACATAGGTAGACTATATCAGAAATACACCCATAATATGTATTTCAGCAAAATTATGCTATATGTCTATTAAGAGTAAAACTAAACCTTCCAACTTTACACTTATGGTCCAAGTACTTTCAATCTTTGGGATGTATCTATATTCAAGTACTTGCAATCATTCTAATAGTGTACTTTATCATTGAACTCAAGACTTGATGTTACTCAAGTGTGAGTCGACTTTCCACCATTGATGATTAATTAGAAATGGGCTTGAGTCCCATCCCCAATGATGTCTTCAAAACCATGTCCCTTGTCAGACCTTTCGTCAAAGGATCTGCAAGATTCTTTTCAGTTCTTACGAACACTATGGATATTACTCCATTTAAAATTAAATCCTTTACATAGCTATGTCTTAGACCAATATGTCTAGATTTTCCATTATATACTTGATCGTATGCTTTGGACAGTGTGGATTGACTATCGCAATGTATGGATACCGGTGCCATTGGCTTTGGCCAAATTGGTATCTCATATAACAAATTTCTTAGCCATTTTGCCTCTTTACTACCTGCAGCTAGGGCAATGAACTCTGCAGCCATGGTGGAGTCGCCAATGCAAGTTTGTTTCTTTGATCCCCAAGAAACTGCACCTCCACCAAGGTTGAAGATCCATCCACTTGTGGAAGCATGATCCTCAACATAAGTTATCCAACTGACATCTGTATATCCTTCCAAAACTGAAGGATATCCACTATAGATTAAACTACAGTTAATTGTTCCTTTAAAATATTTTAATACTCTATGAACAGCGTGTCAGTGTTCTTTACTTGGATTGCTAGTATACCGACTTAACCTGCCTACAGCATATGCTATGTCAGGTCTGGTACAGGTCATTGCATACATCAAGCATCCGATTACCTTTGAATAATCTAGTTGTGCCACAGGGCATCCTTTATGTGGTTGTAAACTAACATTTTGATCAAATGGAGTAGAAACAGGTTTGCAATTAAATTGATCAAATTTCTTTAGCACTTTCTCAATATAATGAGATTGAGATAAACGAATATTTACTCCATCTCTAATGATTTTAATTCCAAAAATCACATCGGCTTCACCTAAATCTTTCATATCAAAATTTTTCGATAAGAAATTTTTAGTTTTCTCCACCTCATCTAAGTTGGTGCCAAAGATTAACATATCATCCACATATAAACAAATCATAACACCATTTCCATTATGAAATTTACTATAAATACACTTGTCAGATTCATTTATTTTATATCCATTAGAAAGTAAAACTTTATCAAACTTTTGGTGCCATTGTTTGGGTGCTTGTTTTAACCCGTATAAGGATTTAATCAATTTACACACTTTATGTTCTTGTCCTTTGATAACAAATCCTTCAGGTTGTTTCATATACACCTCTTCATCTAACTCTCCATTTAGGAAAGCAGTTTTAACATCCATTTGATGGATTACAAACTTATAGATGGAAGCTAGTGCCAAAAGTACTCTTATGGATGCAATTCTTGCAACAGGTGCATAAGTATCAAAGTAGTCGATACCTTCTTTTTGTGTAAACCCTTTAGCAACAAGTCTAGCTTTGAATTTATCAATGGTACCATCAACTTTCATTTTCTTCTTAAAGATCCATTTACAACCTATTGGTTTGGATCCAGGTGGGAGGTCTTCTAATTTCCAAGTTTTATTCCCCATAATTGAGTCCATTTCCTCTTGGATGGCTTCTTTCCAAAAGGAAGAGTCTTGAGACTTTATTGCCTCTTCATATGTGTCTGGGTCACTTTCTAAATTGTAACAAATTGGTCCATAACTATTACTGGAATCATTTGTTCCTTCTACAAGGAACATAAAGAAGTCTAGGCCATAATCTTTCTCTTTTCTTGCTCTTTTACTTCTTCTGGGTTCTGAACATGTCAAAGTATCATTATTAGATACATTATTTTCTAGACTTTTTACACTAGAACATACAGTTTCCTTGGGATGTGGAATTGAGTTAAATCTATTTTCTTGAAAAATTGCATCTCTTGACTCAATCACTGTGTTAATAGGATATGAGTCATTAGATTCAACAACCATGAATCTATAGGCCTTGCTATTTTCAGCATAGCCCAGAAATACACTTTCAATTCCTCTTTCTCCCAATTTCTTTCTTTTTGGTTCACGAACCTTAACAATTGCTCTACAACCCCAAACTTTTATATAGTTAAGATTGGGTTTTCTTTTCTTCCAGAGTTCATATGGGGTTATCTTGTTCCTTTTATTGGGAACTCTATTTAGTAAATAACATGCAGTTAGCATGGCTTCACCCCAATAACCTTTAGATAAACCAGAATAGGATAACATAACATTGACCATTTCTTCTAATACCCTATTTTTCCTTTTTGCAATTCCATTTTGTTGTGGGGAATATGGTGCAGTTGTTTGATGCACAATACCAGTGGACTCAAAATACTCAGGATGATAGAACTCTCCTCCCCTATCACTTCTAAAACACTTAATAAAAGTTTCATGTTGAAGTTCTACTTGTGCTTTAAATATTTTAAATTTGTCTAAAACTTCATTCTTAGAATGCATTTAATAAACATAACAAAATCTAGAGTAATCATCAATAAAAGTGATAAAATACATTTTACCACCAATTGTAGGCCAACCATGTAAATCACATACATCAGAGTGAATTAAATCTAATACCTTAGAACTTCTTTCAACACTTTTAAAAGGCTGTCTAGTGATTTTAGTTAGCATTCAAGTAGTACATGGATTTGAATTTTTATCAAAAGTCAGAATTAAATTTGATTTCATCATATCATTCAATTTTCTAAAGTTAATATGTCCTAGTCGCATATGCCATAAATCACAAGACTCAACAATATAAGCATAAATCATATTATTATTATATTTACTAACAACATTACATTTGAACATATTCTCACAAAGGTAACCCGTCCCTACAAACATACCACCCTTAGAGAGAATAAATTTATCTCCCTCAAATACACTTTTGAAACCAAACTTGTTAAGTAAAGGTATAGAAATCAAGTTCTTCCTAACATCAGGAACATAAAATACATCTTTAAGAGTAAGTAATTTTCCATAAGTGAATTCAATCTCCACTCTTCCTTTTCCTTTGACTTGGACAGTTGAGGCATTTCCCATGTACAAAATACTTCCATCTTCTTCATCAATGGTCTTAAATAGTTCTTTGTTTTTGCACACATGGCGGGTAGCACCAGAGTCTATCCACCAAGATTCAACATCTTCAATCATGTTGAGTTCGGAAATGACAACAACAAGATTATCTTTTGTTGCACTTGAATTCTTCTCTTTGTTCTTCTTTTTCAAGAACCTGCACTCATTTTTAAAGTGTCCTGATTTTCCACAATGATAACAACATCCTTTTCTTTTCTTTCGTTGTTCATTAATACCATTGTGTTTATCATGAGATTTATCAAAATCTCGATTTCTTTTCTTCAAAGATTTGCTTGAATTTCCTTCCTCCATTACATGGACCTTTTCATGAGAAAATTGATTTTTAGTATCCTCTTGTTTACGATACTCTTCTTCTAAACGAAGGTGATTACCCAATTGCTCAAGTGATATGTCCTCTTTCTTATGTTTCATAGATTTTTTGAAATCTTTCCACGAAGGTGGAAGTTTGTCTATTATGGAGGATACAATAATGGTTTCATCCATGTGCATCTTATGTTGTTTGTAGTTATTAAGAATACATTCAATCTCATGCATTTGTTCCATTACTGATTTATTATCAACCATTTTATAATTATTAAATTGAGAAACAAGAAACTTCTTACTTGTAGCGTCTTCTTGCATATATCTTGACTCTAATTTCTCCCATAGTTCCTTTGCAGATGTGCTGCTTTGATATATATCGAACATGGAGTCAGACATTCCGTTAAGAATATGGCCCATGCATATGTAGTCATCATTGTCCCACTTCTGCCTTTCTCTTGTTTCTGCTAATGTTTCCACTTCCTTCTCCAGCGGTCTTGTAGTGTTCAGAACATACACCACCTTCAATGTCGTAAGGAGAAATTTCATCTTTTTCTGCCAACGGATAAAATTTCCTCCATCGAATTTCTCCAACTTCACAAAATTAGAAGTCATTTCTTTGAGTGATGCAGCCATTGATTGAATGTATAATCGAACCTAAAGATTGTTGGATCTTTGTTGGAGACAATTGCTGCAAGACTTTGATTGTGAAGTTGTTGATGAAAATTCTATGTAGCAAATTCTAAAGCGTGTTGTTACACTAGCCTTTAGGTTCGATTCGCCCCGAACAATCGGATGCAAATGAGACTACCAGAGAATCCCCTTCAGGGTACTTTGGAAACCTTGATATGATTTGCACTATCACACCAAGAATATCTCTCAATAGTATGTTACAAAATAATGTTACCTATTCTTTTCTCATGCATTAGAAAAGAATAAGTTGACTTAGTATATGAAATAAATGGATGGCAATTGCTTGAATTCGTTGTTTGCATTCTGTCCAAAATGGCCCTATTTATAGGAAAATAATGTCACTTGGGAAGAGTTGCAATTCATCTTCTGCCATTGTTTGCGAAGTGTCATATATAATTACCGTTCACAAATTAACTGAAGTTATGCAATGGTCAGGTGGCAAAACGTTATGCCTGTTAGCGCATGACCTGGGTTCAATTCCTCTTTGCTTGCGAAGGGTCATATTTAATTACCGTTCACAAATTAACTGAAGTTATGCAATGGTCTGGTGGCAAAATGTTATGCCTGTTAGCGCATGACCTGGGTTCAATTCCTCTTTGCACCTTTTCATTTCGAACTCGGGACTTAATATTACCAATATTTTAGAAATATCTCACATAAGTCACATAATCAATTACAATTTCATATCAAAATATCTAACGAAACTTAATTGTATTATTGATTCAATTTTTGTCATTTGAAATAATAAAATGTTTTTTTTTTTTAAAATGGGGAATTATTGAAAATAATTCTTTTTGTTTATATAGAATAACAAACAATATATTTAAAAAAAAAAAAAAGGTTTTAAGTGTTATACATAAACATTATATGCAAAGCTAATAAAAAGAGAGTATTAAACCTAGACATAACATAACACCTAAATAAGAAAATTTAAAGACAAAAGTGCGTATCAATTTTATCTTTTTCATTTTTCTTCTCTATTTTTTGTTACGAAAACACTACTAGAAAAAACGAAAATGGAGACGGATATGATCTGTCTCTAAATTTAACAAATTCCGTCGCTAAACAGTATAGGGACGGATTTGAAGACGAACATGTTTTCGTGGTTGGTTTTCGCGTCTCTAAGATGTTAGAGACGAATTTTTATCACCGGTCTCTAATCAGAGACGGAGTATGTCCGTCTCTATCAGAGAGGGATATATCATTACCACCTCCAATAAGATTTAATTTAGTCCGTCTCTAGCTTATCGCATTCCGTCTCTATGGAGACAAATGTATATTCCGTCTCTAATATATTCCAATTTTTTTTTACTAATCTCCCAAAAATCTATAATTATTTTCTACCTGAATATTTAAGTATCAATTTTTAAATATTAAATTCCATATATATATATATATATATGACACTAGATTCTCACAAAAATTATATTTAAATGAACACCAATTTAACAACAATGTCATAAAAGTTCATATAACTCTTTCACACAAAAAACATTAACAATACACCATATGCAATCAATCTTTCAATTTGTTCAAAACATAACAAATAATATTTGATTTAACAAAATATCTAAATGGAAGTAATCAGTGCTTAAGGTTATCATCCATATAATCACCCATCTCTTCATTTCCATTATCACCTTCTCCTTCCGGTTGAAGTGTAGAATTTTGATTACAGTGAAGCATAATACTCTCAAACATCCGCTCCCAATGCGTCATCTTTATTTTAATACTTTCTTGTTCAATATTCTTTTGTTCAAGTTCAATCGTTAAAGCTTCAATCTTAGCTGCCATAGTAGCAACTTTTTCTGATGATACATCACTGTAGACGATGATTTTATGAATGCTTTGATTGTTGCAGCTTGAGATCCTAATCCAAATATGCGTGTTCTTTCTTGTTAATGCCTCCAACAACTTCCATGTATATACTATTATCAGACAGTTGGCTACTTCCCTCGACATTATGAAATTGTTTCTCAAACATTAGAGTTTGGTACATTTCCTAAAAAAAGAGTTACCATAAGTATATATATATATTTATATTTCCTAAAAAATAACTATGTTAGAGGCAATTTAATACATGCATCTATAGAACTACATTTATCTTGATAATGTTGTTAGTTCTAAATCAATTGATTTACTCCCATCCTGAAACCAATTCCACAGTACTTCAAAATAAAAACAAATGTACAAATAAAAACCAACGATTCAATCCAACATGTTATAATCCTTTGGCAAACCATGGACTTCAACTCTCCATACATTTGGAGTATTTTCTCCAAAAGCAAAGCTCAAATATTCTATAAAGCTCATAGCTACAACAACATTTGTGAACACATACTTCATTAGTATATTTGCCCCAGAAAAATATCCCATAAATTCTCCTGAATCATCATAAATTAATAAAATCATGTTTTTATACAAGAATAAGTAATATTCAAAAGAAATAAATTAATTTTTTTGATAAATAAAATTTTACCATATGAGTTGATAGTTAGTATTTTATTTCACAAGAGAGTTCAAACTCAAGTACATCAAACCAGTTGAACATAAATAAATAATAATTAACTTGAAATAATGTAAGAAGATGGTTTTTTTGTATTACCAAAGGTTAATCTTAAATAACTACAAGCTCCGCCAGCAACAGGAGTAATTAACCACAATTCAGCTCATGTGGAGGAGTAATTAACCAGCCAAGAATAAAAAAAAAATCACTTAACTTCAAAAATCTGTTTGCATTAGTTCCATAGAATAATCAAAAGACCCTTGAAAAGGTCAACCCTAAAAATGCAACTCTACACAAAATTCTCAACAGCAGAGCACAACCATGACCACAAACTAACTTCAAAACATCATTATAGTTCATATCTACACCCTAAGGTAACCAAATACCCCAAATTAAAACAAGAAAAATTCCAAATTTTTTGGAAAATTTCTCTTCAAAATTCAAAGCCCTAAAAAGTTCCACACCTCAAATCCCTCCACGTCACAAAACAATTGACTCCAAAAAACCTAAAGATGCAAACTTTGAAGCACGAAATGATGCATTTAAAGCGAAACGAAGTCGAAAAGAGAGTAGAAACTTACATGGTGTTTGTGGGTGCAGGCAAGAAACTTATTGAAGACAAGTCGCGATTCCATGTTGATTTTGCAGAATAAAAGAGGAATGGAAGAGATGATTTTGATGAATGGTGAAAATGAACCGCACAAGGAGACGAAGAAGACGGTGGGAAGAGTTGAGGGTTCGACAATTTTTTTTAGTGTGGGAAGAGAAGTATGGGTTTATTTTTGGGTCTCAAAGCATGGAAGGGATTAAAAGGGTTTCTATTTTTCCTGATGTTCATTCCCTTTCTTCTTTTTTGCTTTATTAAAGAATTGTTCCTTTCTTTTAACTAAAACTAAAATGAAAATAATCACTACGCCAAAAATGACATTTAACAGCGCCCCTTTTACAGTGGTAAAGCACTGTTGAAAATATATTTTAAAAATAACGGAGCCTTTTACAGAGCTTTTTATGACAAGCGCTGTAAATGAAGCGCTGTTGTATGTCTTATAACGTTTGCGCATAACGTTATAAGGCTTTTACAACGCTTGTCAAAAAAGCGCTGTAAAATGAAGCGCTTTCGCGTATTATTTTACAGCGTTTTTCTCACAAGCGCTGTAAAAGGCATGCGCTTTCAAATAATTGAACTACCTATTATAGCGCTTTTTCCACAAGCGCTGTAAAATACATGCGCTTTCGTTGAATTTAACTACATATTACAACGCTTTTCTCACAAGCGCTGTAAAATGCATATTTCAACTAATTATATATGTTGGAAACCCTCATATCATATCCTCTACATCTTTCAAAACCCTAATATCCTCTACGTACTGTGCAGCCATCTACGTTGTCTCAGGTATTTGTTAATTTGTTTTTGTCAAAAAATCTTTTTGATCTCTCTTACACATATATACCACAAGATCTGTTATGTTTTAGATCTCTTTTACACAAATATACCACATGATCTGTTATGTTTTGAAATTGTCAAAAATTATCAAAAATTGTCAAAAACTCATATCACATGATCTATTCTATTTTGAAATCTTTTATGTATTGAAATTGTTATTAGATATGTTGATATTGGTTTATTTTTGAAACTTGTTGATATGTTTTGTATTGAAAGCTTATTAGTTTATTAGTTTTGTAAGCTTATTAGTTTATTAGTTTATTAGTTTTGTAAGCTTATTAGCTTATTAGTTTTGTATTGAAAGCTTATTAGTTTATTAGTTCTGTATTGAAAGCTTATTAGTTTTGTAACTGCATTTATATAGGTGGTATAATATGGATAGGAAATGGATGTCAGCCAATCGATTGTCAAAAGAGTATGAAATTGGAGTGAAGGAGTTTGTTGAGTTTGTAGTGAAGAATGCAAAAGATCCAAATAGAGTAGTTTGTCCTTGTTTAAAATGTTGTTTTGGAAAATGTGTTAGAGAAGATGAATTAGAAGTACATCTAATATGTAATGGAATTGATCAAAGCTACACATGTTGGATAAGATATGGTGAGAAAAAAAAGGAAACATTAATTTTGAGAATAGTTCGACATATGCTTCAACTGACTTCGATACAGATACATATGAGTATGACCGAGTTGATGAGATCGCAAAAGCAGTTGAAGAAGATCTTCGAGATTGTCCTAAAATGTTTGAAAGTTTGTTGAGTGATGCAGAGAAATAATTATATAATGGTTGTACTAAATTCACAAGACTGTCGGCGATATTAAAGTTGTACAACTTAAAAGCGAGTAATGGATGGTCTGATAAAAGCTTTACAGAATTATTAACACTCATAAAAGATATGTTGCCAAATGATAATGAACTTCCCAGTCGAACCTACGAGGCTAAACGGATTTTGTGTTCTATTGGCATGAGTTACGAAAGGATTCATGCGTGTCTTAACGATTGCATTTTATTTCGAAATGAATATGAACTACTTAAGGCGTGTCCGAAATGCAATGTCTCTCGATATAAGAAGAAAGAATCTACTCCAGCAAAAGTCGTATGGTATTTTCCTATAATACCAAGATTTAGGCGCATGTATCGCAGTGAAGAAGATTCAAAACACTTGACATGGCATGCAGATGAAAGAATTAGAGATGGAATGTTTCGACACCCTGCAGATTCCCCATAATGGGCAAAAATTGATCACGAGTATCCTGAATTCGGGATAGAGTCAAGAAATCTAAGACTTGCACTTTCTACTGATGGAATGAATCCACATGGTCTTCAAAGCATCTCACACAGCACGTCGCCTGTGATTATGGTAATATATAACCTACCTCCATGGTTATGTATGAAGCGTAAGTTTATGATGTTCTCTCTGTTAATTTCTGGACCCAAACAACCGGGGAATGATATCGACGTATACTTGACTCCTCTAATCGAAGATTTAAAACGTATGTGGGAGACAGGTGTGGAAGTTTATGATGGGTATAAGAAAGAATGTTTCAATTTGAGGGCTATGTTGTTCGGCACAATTAATGATTTTCTAGCATATGGTAATTTATCAGGATATAGCATTAAAGGTCAGTGTGCATGTCCTATATGTGAAGAGAGTACAAATTGGATGCAGTTGAAACATTGTAAGAAGAATGTGTTTCTTGGACATCATAGATTTTTACCTTATAGTCATTAGTATCGTGGGTGGAGAAATGCATTTAATGGAAAATTAGAGGAAGGTAAAGCTCCTTTAGCACCGACTGGATATCAAATACTTGAAAAAGTACAAGGTTTGACCAATAAATTTGTCAAACCATTTTGCGGGAGAGTTGGTCAAAACTGGGTGGAAGAAAAAGTCAATTTTCTTTGAATTGCCATATTGGAAGTCATTGTATATAAGACATTTCCTCGATGTGATGCATATTGAAAAAAAATGTATTTGATAGTGTTATTGGTACGTTACTCAATGTTCCAGGAAAGTCTAAAGATGGTATCAACGCAAGATTGGACTTGGTCGATATGGGAATAAGAAATGAATTGGCTCCAGTAAAGAAAGAAAATCGCACATATCTACCTCCAGCCGCTCATACTCTATCTAGAAAGGAAAAAATTGTTTTATGTAAATTTCTACACGAAGTTAAAGTTCCAAAAGGATACTCTTCAAACATTAAAAATTTGGTTTGTATGAAAGACCTCAAGTTAAAAGGTTTGAAGACCCATGATTGTCATATTCTAATGGAGCATTTGCTACCAATAGGTATACGTTCCATTTTACCTGAAAAAGTTCGACTAGCCTTGACTAGATTATGTATCTTCTTCAGGGAAATTTGTAGTAAAGTGATCGACCCTCAGAGATTATCGACATTGTAGAGGGAAATTGTTGTTACTTTGTGTGAGCTTGAAATGTATTTCCCACCATCGTTTTTTGATATAATGGTTCACCTTAGTGTTCATCTGGTTAAGGAGACATAACTTTGTGGGCCAGCTTATATGAGATGGATGTATCCAATAGAACGATATATGAAAATGTTAAAAGTGTACGTAAAAAGTAGAAGTCGACCAATAGGTTGTATTGCTGAACGATACATTGTTGAAGAGGCTGCTGAATTTTGTACTGAATATCTGTCCAATGTTGAATCCATAGGGCTTCCCATGTCTCGTCATTCGGGAAGAATATCAGGAGAAGGGATAATTGGAAGGAGACTGCTGACTATATCATGGACAAAATGGGAGCAGGCACAATTGTACGTTCTGCACAATGATCATGAGGTTCAACCGTATGCTACAATACAGATGGATCCGTTATCTCGTTTGAACATGAATAGGAATCAAAATTGTTTTATGTCACTGATCCTTCTGATGATAAATGGTCTATTGTCCTATCGACCAATAAAATAAGTGATGATAACAATAATGATGAAGATGTTGGTAATGATCTTTTATTTGCAACATCACAACAACCACATGAAATTGATTCTACTGATGACGGTTTATATCTTAGAGATGATCATGATGAGGGAATTTGGATTAATCCATCGTTTTGTATTGTAAATGGCCAAACAAATGTGAATCCCACCAGGAAAAGAAGAAGGGCATCTTAATGTACATGTTTAATTGTATTATATAAGCCATGCATGTAATTTGAATTATTGTTGTAATCTGAATTATTGTTCTATTCTGGTTTTATTGTTGTAATATGAATTATTGTTGTAAACTGAATTATTGTAATATGAATTATTGTTCTATTCTAGTTCTATTCTGGTTCTAATCTGAATTATTGTTCTATTCTGGTTCTATTATGGTTTTATTGAATTATTGTGGTATTATAACCTGAATTATTCTGGTTCTATTCTTGTTTTATTGTTGTCTAAGAAGGCAATGATAACCAGTGATTCAATTAGGACATAAGTTTTTGGCTTTTGGATAGTTTGGTTGATGGGTGGGGGATAAGGGTCTTTGGTGAAGTGCATGTTTATGTAAATTTGGACAATTTCAATTCTTAAGAACTATGCATGTAATCAGAATTATTGGCAAATTGATTGGAATAAATGTCTGAGTTACAGTCATCCAATATTGAACCCAAATAAAACAAACACAAAAATAACATACTGAGGCCTTTTACAACGCTTTTTAAAAAAAGCGTTGTGCAAGGCCCTTTTAAAAATAAAATAAAGAGACATTTTACAGCGCTCTTCTTAACAAGCGCTGTAAAAGGCCCTTTTAAAAATTAAATAAAGATACATTTTACAACGCTTACATTATAAAGCGCTGTAAAAGACTCTTGTAATTTAAAAGCGCTTACATTTACGAAGTTCACTTAATTCAGATTCGAACCGAGGCCTTCCAAGTGTGACAATGTAGATGGGTATTTAACGCATAAGTATATAACAATTTTTACAATATATGACATTAAATTATTGAAGTGTGACAACGTAGACAAGAATGAGTATTTAACGCTCAAGAGTAACTAATATTAAAGGAAAAATTAAATATATGACATTAAATAATTGAATGTTGAATACTGTTCCAATATAATTTATGGATTTCAAAAATGTGTTAATATTTATAATATAACTTTAATGTATTCAACAATAATTGGTGTCTGATGGAGACCTTTTACAGCGCTTATTGGGAAAAACGCTATAAAAGACTCTTTGAAAATTAAAATAATGAGACATTTTAAAAATCATGGCATAGTCTTTTTGTTAGTCATGAGGATTTTTTTAAAGCCTTTTACTGCGCTTTCTTTATAAAGCGCTGTAAAAGACTCTTTGAAAAATAAAATAAAGAGACCTTTTACAGCGCTTATTTGAACAAGCGCTGTAAAAGGCTTTAAAAATAATATTCATCAGATACCTAACATGACTTTCTCTAACAGGATTTTCTTCAAACACCTTGTACGCATCATGGGAATCCCCAAAAACACATTGTTAACAAAAACATCAGACCCATTGTTAACGAAAACATCAGACACATTGTTAACAAACCCATTTTTCGCAACATGGCAATGAACCTGAAGATCAAGTTACGATTTAAGAATGGAAGGGAATGTAAAGAGATAAAAAGGGTGTTGAGGTGGAGATTGAATTGTGAAAGAGTAAGCTTTGATGTGTGCGAAGAAGATGCATAAAAGGACTTTGAGGTGGAGTTTGGTGAAGAGGAAGAGATTTTGGTGGTGACCAGTTACTACTATGTGGGTTTTGCAGAGCTTGTTTAAAAAATAACATAACAAAACACAAAAATAACATAAAAAAACAATAAGGCCTTTTACAGCGCTTCTTTGAAAAAGCACTGTAAAAGGCTTTTAAAAAAACATTCATATTACATAAAAATAAAGAGTCCTTTTACAGCGCTTGTTCTAATAAGCGCTGTAAAAGACACTTTTGAAAATAAAAGTAAAGAGTCCTTTTACAGCGCTTATTTGTACAAGCGCTGTAAAAGGCTTTTAAAAAAAACATTATATAACATACTAAAACAATGAGGTCTTTTACAGTGCTTGTTGGGAAAAGCGCTGTAAAAGAGCCTTTTAAAAAATTAAATAAGGAAGCCTTTTAGAGCGCTTTTTTAACAAGCACTGTAAAAGGCTTAGGCCTTTTAGAGCGCTCTTTGAAAAAGCGCTGTAAAAGGGTTATAAAAAAGCGATGTAAAAGGGTTATATATATAATAGTAACCTCTTCAGTTTCCTCTTCATTACGTAAACTACACTATCATCTCAACCTTCATCGTTCTTCTCTTCTTTTGCAAACCCTATAATCCCGTCCATTACAAACTGTATTTCCACGATCATCTCCTTCATTTCGAACCTTATTTCCATCCAAGAGCATTTCGAACCGTATATTTTCATTAAAATACGTAACCCTCATTACGTATTTCTTCAAAACGTTTTTTTGTGAACCTTATTGCTGTGAAATTTCTGCGTTCGCTCTTTTCTTTGCATTTCATCTTTCTTTGAACCATTATTCAGGTATTGATGTTATTTATTTTTTGTAATGATTAAAATGCATGTTGAGCTTGTTTAAAATATATATACTGATACATGTTGAGCTTGTTTAGAATAATGCATGATGCATGTTGAGCTTGTTGATGTTATACTAAACTGCATGTTGAACTTGTTGTAGTTAAATGGATACAAACAAAGAAATAGAATGTCAAGATGAAGAAGTTGGCACCTCTAAGGCTTATGAAAATGAAGTCAAATGTGGTGCAACTATAATGCAAAAGGTGATTAAAGCAAGGAGCAATGGCACCAAGTTTGAGGTTATACTATACTATACTCTGTTTGCTGTGTATTTTTTTAGCTTTTTTTAATAGCATGTACATACTATATGAGTTTATTAGGTTGGCTGGAATGAGAGTGGTCAGCCAATTGACCCCAACAGCGCAATGTTTGTAAGTTACATTGGGGCTGTTGTTCGACAAAATATTCCAATTACGATTGACGATTGGAGAGATAAAGCGTTGAAGGATGCCAAAGATATAATATGGAATGATATTCAAGTAAATTTTTTGATCCAATCTTTTGTCATTTATAAATATTTTCATTGAAATACTTTACTTATAATTTTTTTCATTGCAGACGACTTTTGTCCTTGATGAGGGACGAAAGATTTACGTTTTGAGAGTTGCTGGGAAAATCCATCGGGGAATTAGATCGCATCTCTCAAATTTCTATCTAAAAGATAGAGAAGGAAACCCAACTACTGAACCTCCAAAAATATATCAACATTATATATCAAATGATGAATGGAAAGAATTTGTTTCCAAACATTCTGACCCCGCGTTTGTCGTAAGTGATTAATTTATTGGCATTTGCGTGGTTTATTATTCATATTCGTAGCGTATTTTAAATATTTACATAATTGCTATTTTTTTATATAGAATATTAGTAAGGCAAATCGCGAGAGGGCAAGCAATCCGACGCACCCATACAGAAGATCACGTATGGGATATGCACGTCTAGACCAAAATCTTGTAAGTCAATGTAACATCAATAATGAGGGAATTTGTATTATAAACTATAAACGAATAGCGACAAGAGACCCAATCCGATCAACCGTTGGGTCGTCATATCTTGTGGAAGGAAGCTCGTGTAAATAAGTATGGAGTGGTTGATAACGAAAATGTTCAAAAAGTAATAGAACTTTGTGTAAGTATATTATGACTTTAATATTTTTCAATATTGTATTTATCACTTGAATACTTTTTAATATTGTATTTTTAAAATGCTAATGAAGTTAACTATTTTAATGTTACATGTATTTTAGGAGACCATCGAACAAAGTTCTGAAAATGAAGAGGGCAACAAGGCTAGTTGCTGGGACATTCTGGGCAAAGTTTTTAATGTTCCTGAATATTCCAGTCGAGTTAGGGGGAAGGGATTTGGCGTAACTCCCAAAAGCTTTTTTCCTCAAGAGAAGCGCCAAAAACCTTCCAACGAGGAAGTATTAAAGAAGCTCAGAATCCTATATGAGCAAGTGGCACTCTTAGTGAATACGAATAAAGACAAGCAACTTCCAGATCAGCTCCAACGTGAAATACAAATGGAGAGTGAAAGCGGGAGTTGCAACGTCGGTTTTAAAATTATTCCCGAGGTAATTAATTACTTACTTGCTTATGTAATTACTTACGCATTAAACAATATTATATATTAACTGTACTTATGTTTTAACTATTGATTTAGGGTGTCACTTCATGTTTCCTATACTTGTCCTCGCCCACTCATCAGAAGGTGGGAAAAGGAAAATTGTACAATACTTTGGGAGAAGTATTGCACAATACTCTGATCCCTGCGGGCCATGTCAAAGTATCTCCTACTGTTGCTTTCGAACCAACTACACCGTTGCCGATATCGGACAACGACAGAGATATGCAGACATTGGGCGAAGCTATTGGTAGTTACGTTGCATGGCCCACGAACCCTGTTGCCCTCGTTAAAAGCCCTCCCAGAAAAGAATCAATTACGTCTCCCGAAAAGGTTTGTCACATTTATTGCATAAGTTTTGTCAATTTTTTCAGATTCAATAAACTAACATTTAACCTCATTTTTGTAGGTCCAAATAAATAAACCACCCACACATCAAAAAAAAAGCAGCAAACCTCAAAAATTGGAGGTTAATAGAGCTGCCAAATTACAAAGGCCGGTGGCCAATAAAGCTGCCAAACTTGCAGCAAGAAAAAAACTGGGTCGGGGGAAATCAGTCGCTGCTGCTGTTGCTCCTAAAATAAGTCAGCCACGCCTTGGTAAATACGGGGCGTGTCTTGACATCCAAGTAAAAAAGAACCTGTGCAGCAGCGACGATTTGCGCATGATACACATGAATAAAGATATATTCGGAGATGAGTATGAGGAATTGCTCGACAAGGAGCACGTATACGAACTTCTCGAACATAAGGAGCTCAGTGCTACTGTAATGTGCTTGTACATAAGGTAAAAAATGCTTTTAATTGCATTTATTGGTAATTAATTAAATGTATTGGTAATTAATCTAGTTTAAAGTTTTCATTGAAGGTTTTTGCATGAGAAGGTCGTGTGCACGAGGAAATTGTCAAATAAATACTCATTCTTGTCTCCGCATAAGATGTCCATGTGGAAACTCGATCCAGATAATGTAAAGAAATACATTATAGATATGTTTTTAGGAAATAAAGAAAAGGATAAATTGTTCTTCGAACCATATAATTCAGGGTACGTAATTTTATCTTTTTAATTGTTGAGAATTTAATTAATTAGTTGTGTATAAACAAATTGCTTAAACAATTTATTGTTGTTGTAGGGCACATTGGGTCCTATTTGCAATCAATGCGGTCTCTGAAGTTATATACTATTTGGATCCCGTGCATGGCGATTACAACAAACACTCCGAAATAAAGACTATGTTCGACACGTAAGTAATATTCATTTATTTTTGTTACACATATATATAAATAAGTGTTTGTTCATGCTAAAATAATTACAATTATTCATTCGATAGTGGATTAAAAGTTTTTCGAGCTCAAAGAGGTGCGACAGTGTCGAACCAAAAGTCTAATAATATTACATGGATCCCAATAAAGTGCCCTCGTCAAACAAACAACATCGACTGTGGGTACTATGTATTGAGATTCATGAAGGAGATTTTTGACAAGAATAAAATTATTATCCCAGAAATGGTACGGTATTTTGATTATATGATTTTCATATATAAATTATCTATATATTTGATACTAACTTAATATAATATGTTCAAATTTTATATTGCAGTACTTTGAAAATTCCAGTCCATCATATTCTGAGCAAGATCTGATGGAATTAAAGGAGGAATGGTGTGAGTATGTGCTTGAAATGAAAAATTATTTGATTTTCTAGGAAATAGCATGCTGCTGAGCAAGGGATCTGAATATTATATGGTGCATAGTTATTATATGTATATGATCATAGGACCGTATATAAACATGCATATGAATATGTTGTAAATTAGGTTCTATGTATATTTAGTTACTTATGTTGTAAATTACTGTGTTATAGGGTAATATATATGTATCATATTGTGTGAACTGATTATGTTTTAACTGATTCTGGATCTGGTTCTGGTTGTGTTTTACAGGGTAATATACATGCATATGAATATGTTGTAAATTACTGATTCTGGTTGTGTTGTGTTGTGTGAACTGGTTCAAACTAATTTTGGATAAAAAGATAAAAGACAGTGCTTTATAAAAAAAAATGCCATAAAAAGCTAAAAAGCGCTTTTAAAATATATACAGGGTTTAAAAAAAAAATAACACCTTTAACATCGCTTTCTATAAAAAGCGCTGTAAAAGGCATACCAAAATATGAATTATGGGTATGCCTTTTACAGCGCTTGTTATAAAAAGCGCTGTAAAAGGTACCCCAAATATATGAATTATGGGTATGCCTTTTACAGCGCTTTTTACGAAAATCGCTGTAAAAGGTACCCCAAATATATGAAATATGGGTATGCCTTTTACAACGCTTTTTATGAAAAGCGCCATAAAAGGTACACCAGATATATGAAATATGGGTATGCCTTTTATAGCGCTTTTTGTAACAAGCGCTGTAAACGGTGCATAATAAGCGCACGTTATAAAAGGTGCCTTTTACAACGCTTTTTTAGAAGTGTTGTTGTATCTTTTACAGCGCTCGAATCCACAGCGCTTTTTTTTTTTTGAAAAAGCGCTGTAGAAGGCTTAAAAAAAGCGCTGTAAAAGGCTATTTTTGGCGTAGTGAATAATAATAAGTTAATAAGCAAATTTTGTTTTATAGTTTCTCTTATTTTTATTATTTTGGAACTATTTTTAAATAATTTTTTTTTGCTATGATTTTAGTTAAAATTAATAGTAATATCAAAATTTTTATTTTAATTAGAAAACCAATTTATTAAGTTATTTGAGTCAAAATTTAACAGATAAATTGCGTCAAAACTTTTAATTTAGTTAAAAAATATAATAATGCACACATACATAAATAAATAAAATAATGATAATATATTATTGAAATAATTATAATATATTATTGTTATTATTATTATTAGTATTATTATTATTATTATTATTATTATTATTATTATTACTGAATCTGGAGGGTTGGAGAAAATTTTAAAGGGAGGGAAACTGCTTTATAGTTGGAGGGAATTTTCTGTGAAAAACTTTGGAATTTAGAGACGGAAAACATTTGAGACATCATTGTTCCATCTCTACATTTTGTCTCCATAAAAAAATTTATTTTTAGAGTGCAAGGGTTACTTTTAGAAACAAAGCTTGAGACGGATTTAGAGACCGATTAACTTTGTGATGGGGTATTCCGTCTCTAAATTCCTTCTCAAACATAAAACTTTTTACATGCGTCTCAACAAATTGTTTTCCATCTCCAATTCCGTCTTCATTCGTGATGGACAAAATTCCGTCTCTAAAATCCGTCGGTAAATTAGATTTTTCTAGTAGTGAAATTTCTTTTTCTTTGATATTTTAATACAGGTTGAAGTAGCTGATAATAAAGAATATCATGTAAGAAATGTGTCATAGATAATTATTTGTGATTCACCAAATGGTAGACTCAAACACTTATTCATTTTCTTCTCACATTTCCTTTCATTTTTATCCCCTCTAAGTTGATTTTGAAATGAATAAATATGGAGAAAGTTGTCCTTAAGTCCTAGTTCAATTAGAAAATGCCGACATTGTTAGGTTGAACGTCTTGTCGCGGGTTTGAATATGGGACCTCATAGTTGTGAAGTTAATTATGATGGAATTTATCATCTCTTCTAAGACCAAAAATGATTCTCTAAAAGGTGGATTTGAGCACTTCATTACAAGAAAATTGGTGTTTAACTTCGACCTAAAGCTCATACTAAAGAGAAAAAAAAGACGCTAACACTGTTTTAGCATCACAGTTGGGCCAATGTTAAAATGCGAGAAGCAAAAACTTAACGCAAGGAATATGTCATCTCACGCTAGTTAAGCGTCAACCTAACGAAGTCTAAATTAATGCAATCATCAAATTGATTACATTCGAAGCTAAGCTCAACTCTTTGAAAGTCAAAATTGGATGAAATATAACATTAGAAGAGTGAAGCTAATTAGCTGCTTTTTTTAGGGTTCTCTATTTTTTTCTTTCTTTTAATTTCTCTTTTTTCTCTGATCCTGTCTCTCATTTTCCCTAAACACTTCTATATATAGTGTCTAATAAAGTTTAATTTTTTAGAAAATAATGTCTCTACATTAATATTTATTACGATTATCCAAAAATAAAATTTTTATTTTGAAAACTAGCCTTAAATGACAAGAATCAAATTTGTTTACATAAAAAATATAATATTTTTTTCTTTCTTCATTTTTTAAATAAACCAATTGACTAGTGGCAAGACAGATAAAATGAGTTGATAAAATCATTAATGGTATGATTTTTTTGTTTAACTAGTTGAAGATATCAACTCAATATGGTTT
>JBBPBT010000183.1:1926621-1943831 GCA_037974875.1 Cicer bijugum
ATATATTTAGAAATAATTAAAATAAGAGATACTTAAAAATGATTAAAATATAAATATGTACACACTTAACATTAGTCAAACATATATGAAAATATCATATCATATTAATTACCAACTCACATATACACTTAAAATCACATAAAATCTTGTTCTTTAAAATATTACACTAAAATACTATTATTTTTAGAAAAATATATAAAATAATAAAATAAAATATTTATTATTTATATTGCTCATTAAATATAATATCTATCAAACCAACACATCATAGAAAAAATCCTTATAACAAAAATTACTCACAAAATTTATCAACATATATTCTAAAATAATTTTAACATCAAATTAATTATTTAAAATCTTATTTAATTAATAAAATAGTTTATTATCAAATTTAGGGTGTTACACCTCTCGTCGAAACCTTCAAGAAGCACTACTCATTTGTATTTTTCGGTAAAGTTGACATTTGACCCTTTTGGCGCTCCAGCACGTCGGTGAGACCTTTTTTGTAGTTTTTTCTTATTGTTTTGATTTCATTTTTGCACCAAAAATTATTATTAATTATTTAACATTTATTTTTGTGCTCCACATAATTTATCATTCGTGTCTCGATGATTTTGTGAATTCGTTCTCTCTTCGAATTCGTTTGATTTAAGTTGTCGATCTGCAGTTGCTTTTGAAAATTTTCATTGATTTATGTATTTGAGAAAGCGTCTAAATAAGGTAAGGGGTGAGAGAATGTTTGAATTCATGAGTATAATATATTGTGAGATGAACTCAAAAACTGTATTTCTCAACAATTCATCCGGAACTCGCTACATACAGCTGTAGTCCTTTGACAGATAAATTAATTAATGTGAAAATATTGAGATTGTGAGATTAAAATGTTAAATAAAAATGTTTATAAGATGTTGATGGATTTAATTTTGAATAATTGTGTGGTATTTGATATTGTTGTAATGTTGGATGTTGAACGAAATTTTGTGCTTATATTTGATTAGACGAATTTATGTGATGTGATAATAAAAAATGGATGCATTGTATGACATATGTTTATGTGATGATAATGAAGATGTTTGATTGATGATAGTGATGTTATAGAATTGTGATGACTTTATATGATGATCATGATTATGTATGACTAGTGATGTTATAAAATTGTGATTAGAATATTGAAGTACCCCACAGTTGATGAGATAGTGATGATTCCTAAAATTGATGCTCGTAATAAAATGCAATGCTATGCATGAGCTTATCACCACACATGATACATATTAATCACAACAAAACAATCACAATAAAATGCAATGCTATGCATGAGCTTAGACTATACTTCACAATGTGGTACCATTCTAACTCTGAAGTACTTGGTTAGCAGGTTTGATACTATACCATCATTCTGGTGGACAGACAAATCAAATTGGCCATGTCCTCATACATCCCCTCAACTCAACCCGAGACACATATTCGTGACAGTCGAGGTAAGCGTATATTGTGTGGTAGCTCCCGACATTTAGAGCGCTACCTCCAAGTCACTTAGGAATTCCCCACCCGAATACATCCGAGGTCTAACAATCTTGTCTCAAGGCTCGACAACAGACCGCCACCATCAGGCATATTCAGTTGTACTTCTCCAGAATTAATAGGCCTGTCAGGCCCTACCTATGTGATGACAAAATAATCTTCACTTCACAAATTCCCAATATTTATTTTATCCCCTCGTTGGCCTATGATACTCCATTAAGACTGTCATCTCAAACACAAATTGAAATCAGAATTATTTCACCAACTATGGGGTTACTTCAATATTCTCATCAGAAATTTACAATATCACTATCATTAATCATATCTCATCACATAAACTCATCACAAAATTATAGCATCAATATCATCAATCGTACATCATCACACAGGCTTGTCACAAATTTATATCATCATTATTATTAATTATATATCATCATAATAACATAAACTTATCAAAAAGAATTCACTTTTTATTATCACATCACATAAACACGTCTAATTAATCAAACATATACATAAAAATAAATCAAACATCACAATAATATCAAATACCACACATTTAACTAAGTTAAATCAATCATCACCTTATAAACATTTATATTCCATATTTTAATCTCACAATTCCCGTATTTTACATTAATCAATTTATCACTCAAAGGGTTACTGCCGTATGTAACGAGCCCCGAATGAATCTTTGGAAAATACGGTTTTTTCGTTCATGTCACATTATATTATACTCATGGATTCAAACGCTCTCGTACCTCTTATCTTATTTCGAAGATTTCACACATGCATAAGATTCCACGAGTAAACAATCTTTGTTCTTTGACTCTTTGTCCTTTAATCGATCTAACTCGACAATTTATGGGTAAACGTTAAAATAAATTATAAAAAGATACTAAAAGATCTAAATTCAAAAGTTTTAAATTATGAGAGAATGGATTAAAAGTTTTAATTTTTAATTTTGATAATATGATTAAGTTGATTATTTTGACGTGTTAATCCAAAGTTTGATTTTTATGATTCAACGACTAATAATGGGTTAAATTTTATAGAAGAAGAAATAAAGTTTCTATTTGTATGTGTTCTTCGTGAATTAAGTTTTCATTTTTATCGGTAGCATGTATCTAATCCAATTTTATAGTTTATAAAATGAAAGTTGTGAATCTTAGACATTTATTAATGTGTTTATGTGTTCTATATTTGGGATAACAAAATTACTAATTCTTGATTTTAAGAATCAACGAGAATAAAACTTTGATTTCAAGTGTGATTAAAATTTAACCTTGAATATTTTATCTTTGTGGTTTGCTAAGTGACTGGTGATTTGTGCTTTGAATATTGTTATCTTTGTGGTTTCTTTATTGGATGGTGATTTGTGTTTTGAATATTATTATCTTTGTGGTTTTCTTAGTGGCTGATGAATTATATGTTGAACATTGTTCTCTTTGTAGTTACCTAAGTGGATGGTGACGTACCTTTTGGGCATCATTATCATTTCATGACATATCATATGCAACTTTGTATACGCCTTAGTGGCTAGTTTAATTTTCTCCATTGGTATGAGTGACTTCTAAGTGGACTCCTTAATGACTGATTATATTTGGATCATATACTTTTTAGAGAATGCATAAATTGCATACATTTACTATAATTTTTATTTTAATCTAATTATTTGTTCTAAGGAGAGTTGCTACTTGATTTATTTAGATACATTTTACGAATTTTGATACATCTTTTTGAATTATTAATGAATCAATTTCTTTAGATCTTATAATACAAAAATATTTTATATTCATATTTAATTTATGCCTGCTAACTGATTAATTGGTTTAACTTTTTCTGTGGGGTGAATTGACCCCTTCCACCAACATTTATATACCAGTGATCTCAAAGAGTAGCATTAATGATTATTTGGTGCACGGGCGTGGGAAAATATGACTTTTTCTTAAAAATAATATTTTGTATTAATAAAACTAATGTAGTACATTTTAAATTTATTATTTTTCATCGTTAACTTTAAATAGAAATACATAAGTGAACTTTCTTTCGTTAGAAAATAATTGAATCGTAGTTAATTTCAGCCAACCTTGTTTCTCTTGAATTTCACCTGAAGAAAATTTAATTTATTTTTGAGCGTAAATGAACATTAACCTAACAATTGAAAGTTTAATTACGTAAATAAATAATATTTTAGTAAATCGCATTATGTTCTTTTACAAAAAAAAATATCAAGTCATTTTCTGTCACATATTTTATTTATACATGATGAACCACATCTAAGAAAAAGAAAATTATAGTCATTTTTAAATGAAAATAAATATTTTAGGGTAATGCTTTGGATCAAAATCTGGGGTGTTGCATTTGTTATCGTCGTCCATTCATTCTCACTACCAACTGAGTCATAGCTACGCTGTTTGATCACTTAGTTACTTTGTTTTATTAAGGAACTTGGATTAGAGGCAACATGACCAAAAGTAGACTCGGGTCAGAAGCAACATGATTCGAGAAACTTGGATCAAAGGTAGAATGACTAGAGGAAGACATGAGTCAAAGGTAGCATGATCAGAGGCAACTTTAAAGGAAGCATGATTAGAGGAAAAATTAGAGGATTCATGGTCAAAGACAAAGTTAAAGAAAACATGATTAGAGGTAGAGTCAGAGGAAGTATGATCAGCGACAGAGGAAGCGTAATTAGAGAAAGAGTAAAAGGAAACATGATCAGAATCTTACTTGAATTAGAGGCAACATGATTAAAGGCAACATATTAAGAGTCATACTTGGATAAGAGACAACATGATTAGAGGCACATTTGAAGGTGCAAACACAAGAATGGGGTTGAGTTGTGTTTGCCAAAGTTGACAAGTTTTTGATAATTTAAACAAAAAAACAAGTTCGATTTTGGTGACTTACTTGGAGTAGAGGAAATCAAATTCAGAGGTAGAGAACAATAAAAACATAAATAATTTGACACTTAGATTTACCCTGATTCACCACTAACTTGGCTACATCCAATCCTTTTACTTATAAAGCTTTAATCCACTAATTCAAATACCTTGAATTTCCAAGCACTTGACCTTCCAAGTCAGTCTTCCCGAACAACCTAACAACCCCAAACTTTTGAGGAACTAGCCACCTTAACCGTTTAAGCCAAGTCTTCCCTTAACAACCTAAAATTGAAGAAGGAACTATACCATTATCGGATTGGATACAAAACATTGGAAGTTGAGTAGTTGTTTCTAACAAAGCTTATAGTAATATTAACTCTCACTAAGAAAGAACACTCAGAAAATATTTCTAACCTAAACAAGTGTTTCTCTCTTTGAACTCTAAGATGAATTGAGAACTTTGATCTTGAGTTACTCTTTTCTGCTTTTCGATTTTTTTCTCCTTTAGTCTTGAGTGTCTATTTATAGTGAAAATTTGGACTTCAATTTAGTCCTTGTTTAATTCTGAATTATATCTTTTAAAATTGAGTTTGAAAATTCTTCAGATTGACGATGTTCCTATTTTGTGTAGATTGATTTTGTAAATGATTCAGATTGATTTTATTCATATTTTGTGTAGGCTGACTTTGTAAATTCTTCAAATAAAATCTACTTCAAATCTTCATCAAATGTTGATCAAATATTCTTCAAATCTTAGCCATATCTTCTTGTCAACTTGTCGAAAAAAATTTTCAATTATAAATATGAATCAAATCTTATTTGAATCAATTATGGTGCAATTGTTCCACGTATAATTCTAGATAATTTATAAAACTTATTAAACAAATGAGAATCATGCTCGAAACCTTTTAAACTTTCAATTAAATTAATTTTCAATTTCAGTTATAAAGATTCTTAATATTTCAAGCGTTTTACTTTTATTTTACATTTTTTGTTAACGTCTCATCAAGTTCACATATATCAAATTGTAATAAGTCTAAAGACTCAGATTTTCTAATTTCAAATTTATGTGAACTCTTTGTTATTTTAGTTTGACTACAAAAATCACATTTTTCAAAATCATTTAAAATAACTTTTCAATTAAACCTAAGTTACTTAACTTTGAAATCAGGTATTGATATCACATAGTCTATAGCATGTCAAAATTTAAAATCACACAACATGTAAGCAGAAAAAGACATTTCATTGATTTCAATATTCAAACAGAAGAAGATATATTAAGTTTCAATATTTAATTTAAATATGACATGAGTGACGTGCCTTAATAGATGATCTCATGAGTTATGTTTTGAATTTTACGGGATCTGTCATCTAATACTCTGAGTAGTAGCTCACAACATACTTCTTCAGAGCATCTCAAACATATCTAGCAATATTGCTGGAATTGTAGTAGTTATACAAATCATCATCAAGAAAATAATTCTTATCATTATTCTCTCATGGGTTAATTCTTTTGCTTTCTTATCTTTTTCTACTCTCCTCAGCAAAACAGTTTATTGAAATTAGGGGCACAATAACTAGATCCAGTAATATCTTCGGTTGACATGGAAGAAAGAAACATCTTAAAATTGTTGTTTGAGTTTCATAAAATTGCTTAAAAATCACAATTTATGCCACCGAAAATATTATTGGATTGAGTCACAGTCTAGGTCGCTCTCTTTAAGACGTTTCACTGCACTACCCTATTGCGCACAACAAATTATCAACCACGAAGTTCCAAGGATAAAACAACTCAGTTTCATTGTATTGGAGTTCAACTGCACCATAGATAACCGTTCTAGATTTACACCCTCAATAGAGCGATTAAAGCCACTCTCATTATGACAATTAAAGTCACTCGCAATATGGTACTATGACCGATTATTAATCAAAAGGACTAAGAAACAAAAAACCACTCTAAAAGAATACGACACAAAAATTGTTCTAAAAGGATAGTGGTATTATGACCACTCAAAAATCGACGAAACTATGATATAACCACCGCTCTAAAAACCGATAAGACTATGATACAAAATGATTCTAAAAATTGAAGGGACTACGACATAAAAACCGCTCTAAAAAAATTAATGGACTACGACATAACTACATCTCTAAAAAACGAATGGACTACGATTCAAAACTGCTCATAAATATCGAAAGGAGATAAAGAAAAGGGAGAAGTGGCTCAGAAATCAGACGAGCATAATATAAAAGTGAAAAAAATAAAGTTAGAAAATGCATATAACTTTGGTGTAAATTTTACAATAGTTTAAAACTCATTATATAGTTATAGAACCAAACACACATATGTTTTTTATCCAACGTGGTATTTTGTATTTATACGGTTGAAAACTACTCAAAATATGAGAGGTTTTCAATGTGGGACTTCAAAAAAAAATTCTTTGCAATAAGGGACATGAATTTAAAAAAATATTTCTTTCCATTTGAATTACAAAATGTTTCTTTCCAACGTGAGACTTCAACAAATTTTAAAGTTCACACAAAACGATTTTCCACTATTCTGATTGTGGAATTTAGTAAAAACTAGCTAAATCATTGGCCATTCAAATCAATTTTGACTCATACTTAAGGTAAAAGAAAAACTACTTTGATGCTCCGTAAAGAAGGTTTCACATGTGAAAAATAAAGGAAGAAATATTAGGATTATATTATTTGTGTTTTCTTTTTTATGTAGTTATTTTTGTTTTTATGTTGAGAATAAATAAATAAAATTCAGTATCTATACCAAAAATTAAAACAAGTTTAAGTAGTAATAAAATAAAATCAACTCACCAAATATTTTCTACTAAGAACTGTGTATTTTGATTTTTCTATTGTATTAAAAAATACGTAAGAGTAAAATATTCTCCTTATCAAATAAAATTAATAAAAAAAATATTTTCTTCTTTAATTTATGTAAATAATTTATCTTTTTATTTTTATTTTTTTGAAGTAAAATAAATAAATAATAATATGTATAAAATTTATCATAAAGTAACTATTTTAACGGATGGTGTATGATGTTAATATCTTCCCTCCCTGCATTTGACAGTGGAATATGAATATTTAGTTCAAGATCAATATATTTAAGTTCTATCTAATTTTTTCTTTAAATGAAATAAAATAGGTGACGACTATTTTTTAACAAGTGAATATACAAATTGGTTATAACGATCCTACTTAAATAAATTTTATTTTTCTAAATAATTATTTAAGTAAATTGTTTGAATTATGAACATATTTTAAATTGTTACTTAAATTATTTGGAAGTTTTAATTTAGTGAGTTATCTTTGAATGAGTGGAAAAACTACAATTTTAATTAAGTTTTGTCATTGAACCCAACACTAACTAATCAGCCCACTCAAAACGGATAGAAAGACAAACAATTTCTCACTTATACAAACATACAACACACAACATACACACACATCACATACATAATTTGAATTTCCACCTTTCTTCCCTCACTACTAGCCTTCACTTCTTTACCGTCTTCTTAAAACCCAAAACCTCCCTCTCCATTACATTTTTCATTCTCTTCTAATTTCTCATCCGAAAAAAGCTACAGTTTTCTTCATCAAATCAACTTTCAACCTTCAATTCAAACACACTTCGTACTTTTATAATAGAAAATATGCATTAGCCATACCATATCACATTCATTCTACATCAATTTCAAGTAGTAGAAATAAGATGCGAAGATCATGTTGAACCCTAAGGAATCATCAATGAAGTAATATGTATCAAATCCCTATAACCAAGAAATAGTGAGTTTCTTTTGTATCCTCTCTTGCATGTGGTTTAATCTATTTTTGGATGTTGCTAGTGTTGGGAATTTTGGGTATTTTAGTGGCAGAAAATCTGATTGTGATTTGGGGTTTAGAAGTTTAGGTATTTCAAAATGAATGGGAGAAAATTTGTATTTTTGCATGTTAAAGAAATATTGCATTCTTGCAATATGCATTGATTTAACTTAAAATGATATTATACTTTTCTCATGTTCAAATTTTATTTTTCGATTATATGTTATAAATTAAATGATTGAAAATGATATGGTGATATATGGTGGTGTTTTATTGAAGAAACATTTGTAAGAGAAGAGCAAATGAGACGCCTGTTGCGATTATGTCCAACATCTACGTTACAAAATGATCACAATGATCTTGGTGGTTCACATTGAGATAATTGGGATAGATTAATTATCCATATTTTATGGAAAAATTGACACAAAAAAATAAAACGATTCCAAACGTAATTTTACATGAAAGACTATATTTAAAAGGAAATGTGTAGTTTTTTTATTTTTGATGTTTTCAAAAATATATTTTTCAAACTATTCTTCCCCTATTATTCAACTCATTGAGATTATCATCTCACCCCAATTTTTTTGTATTATAGTAGACTAGAAGGATTGATTTGCAATATTCTACATTATTTTTAGATAAGTAATGATGGATATTACAATGGTCCTTGAAATTGCATGCTTCGGTCATATTAGTTCCTGAATTTTGTGAATTGGCAAAAACATCCCTAACTTTAAAAAATATCAATAAAAGTAGTTTGCGTGTAAACTTTTTTTGTTGAACATTTTCATGTGACTCTGTAATTGAATATGTGGTTTATCCACATTGATTCCAGATCATGGTCATTTTCTTGGTGACAATTTTGTCAATGAAATTTTGTTTTCTCAAATATAAAATTGAAAAATAATTGTAATTGTGCATTTATTAATTATGGACAAAATAGTCCATGAAATATTTAAATTTTATTGGAAAATTAGTTCGCGTTGTGATGACATTGCTATGAGATCAATGTAGAGGAGTCAAATACTATCACTACAAGAAAAGAAGGAATTTGTGAGGGCCAAAAACCCTCACAAAGGGTAAATAGCAGCCACAAAGGGGCTATTTGTGGCGGCCTTAGGCAGCCTCAAATAAGTTGGTCACAAACTTTTGTGAGGGCTTTTGCAGCCTCAAAGTTTGTAAAACACGTTGCCATTTGTAAGGGCCTTTGCAGCCATAAAATGTTGCCTTTGTGAGGGCATTTGTAGCCACAAAAACCTGCCTTTGTGAGGGCACAAGCCGCCACAAAGGACAGGCTGATTTAAAAAAATTCAGCCTTTGTGAGGGCCCAGGCCGCCACAAAATTCAGCCTTTGTGAGGGCCCAGGCCGCCACAAAATTCCTCCTTTGTGAGGGTTTAGGCCGCCACAAAGTACCATCCAGATTATAAAATAAATATTTTGTGAGGGTTTAGGCCGCCACAAAATATTACGTATATTAAAAAAATTAATTTTTTAAATTCAAAATTAATATTGTATTATAATACTGTATTATATTAAATTACATATAAATTTAAATTAATATTGTATTATATTAATATAAATATAAATTTAAAATTTAAATTTAAATTATAATTATAATTAAAGATTAATTTATATTACAAATAAATTAAAATTAAAATTAAATTAAAATTAAAATTAAATATTAAAATAAATATTATATATAAAAATATAATATTAATAATAATTAACGTAATTACCACCAAACCAAATAAAACATGCATTCCAAAATTAACACATAATGTCTTACAAAACCAAAATTTATAAATAATGTCTTACAAACCCAAAATTAAACACACAATAATTGACTAGGACAACATAATTAATATGTGTTCATACAACTCAAAAATAAATTATGAGATTATTCAAATGACATCAATCCTCATAATAATTCCTCTGCTGATCAGCTCCACTCCCACCGTCATTATTTCCTACAATGTTACCCGACGAAAGAAGTCCCTCAAAAGTATTATTAATTTGTGTTGGAGGAGACATCATGGTTTGAAATTGAATTTTATCTTCAATGGCACCACCACTAGTCGAAGGAGGAGCCCTAGTTGGTTGAGGTTGATTTAAATCTGTTTGATTAACCCAGTTGTTGGCATAGTTGGTCGGTATGCAGTTTGATGATCCGGTTGAGGTTGAGGAAGTTGATGTGAAGATGACGGAGCATACTGATAATTATGAAAATATTGTTGTTGCTGAAACATTGGCTGCTGCTGTTGCTAGAAGGTAGAGTTTGGAGGATACTGGTGTTGATGTTGGAAATTTGGAGGCGATTGCTGCTGTTGGGAGTATTGAGATAATTTTGTTGCTGCTGGAAAAGTGGTTGTTGATGCAAGTATTGAGGTCGAGGCGGGAACTACTGATGAAACACAGGAGGAAATGAAAATTGTTGTTGTTGTTGCTGAAACTGTTGTTGTTGCTGCTGAAACTGCTGTTGCTGCTCTTGAAACTTTTGTTTCCATTCCTCATTCAATTTATCAATTGCGGCTTGTATCAGTTGTTGTGACCTTTCTTCTTGCTCACTTGTCCATTGCTCCTTTAACTGGTCAAGATTATCTATCGACGGACGATGAGATCGATTCGTACTAGCATCAGAAGAAGACATCCCAGTCTGAATATAACCGGTTGGACCTTTCACAAAGGTTGATGATAAACTACCGGCACCCATCACACACCCCCTTTGTACTTGCCACCACTGATGTTCATAAAACTTGCGGTCTCATATTGTTTTCGCTGCACTGGACCAGCTCGATGAGCAGTAGGAAGAGTAGCTTGATGATCATCCCATTCTTTCATGACTTGTTGAAGTTGTTCCTATATTAAAAATAAAAAAAATTAAGAATTAAAATAGTTAATAATTAATATATAATAATTTAGAGGTCTAATTAATATATAATAATTAATATATAATAATTACCTGAATCATTTTTTGATAATTCAACAGTATACTCATTTGTTTCAGGATTAATATGAAGATAGCGATGTATCTCAGCCTTAGTAACCTCCCTTCCAAGTTGCTTTTCCTAAAATATTAAATTAATGTCAAGTTTATTAGTTGGTTAAATGTGATGATTAATTGAATATAAATTAATTGATATATATTATAAATAATAATTAATTACCATATAATATTTAATTTCTTCAACAGACATAGAACCTCCCTTGTGAGTACTAGTACCCCTCTCAGATGCTCTATTAATCTTTGCTTTTTCTCTCTTCTGTTTATAAGCATCTGTGTTCCACTTCCTCCACAAAGCTGTCCAAACATTTTCACCAATACAATTAGGTCATTTTTCCTCGCCCTTATTACGTGCGTAAGCCAACATAGATGAGAGACGCTTTGAAGCCTAAACTGCGGCATCATGCTCTCTTTTCCAAGTACATTTAGTCTGTTATTTGTTTAAATTTAAAAAATATTAAAAATATAATTCAATTAAGCAATCAAATGTATATATAATTAATTAGTAATTAAATAAATTAATCTAATCACTTACTTTGAAACAATATAAAAATTGATCAACTTCGTTAAATTGAGGTGTCTTATCCTCTTTTATCTCACCCCAAGACAACTATGGTTTTTTATATTTCTCTTGTATGACTTCAGGAGTTGTCTTTGCAGATAATTTAAAAGGAAGATATCTTCAAAGTTTATATGCAAATTAAATATAAAAATGAATTAATAAAATTAATAATATAACACGCAATAATGAAATATTTAACAATCATAATTTAATCAATCATAGTTTATATACCCATCTCCTTTTGGAATTATGACAATGCGGTTGTTGCAATCAACACATCCGGGTTCCATTATTTCGTCTATGGTATAAGGCTCTACTGGACCTCCGGATATAGAGGAATAGCTCCACCACTAGTACCAATGGTCGACATCGACATGAGTGATGGGTCATTAACAACACGTGGTTTAACAACTTTTTTCTTACCACGTGATGTTTTGGATATTCCTCGTATTGCCACCGTTCCTGTTCCTCCTGATCCTTCTAAACCTCCTGATCCTCCTACTCCCGACAATGAAGCCATGTCTATATATATATATATATATATATATATATCCATACATATGTATAATATAATATGTGTATGTACAATTAACATAAATTAATTAATAATGAAATATACATAAATAAATTATAACACTCGCATAAATAAAGAAATATATATATATATAAGGTGTCGTTCATTTCACATTACAATATATAATATTACACACTCACACACACACACACATATATATATATAATGCGTAATTAATTAATTGCCTCTGTCTTCGTCATCGTCATCATCGTCGTCGTCATTTGATGAGTGAATTAAGTAATTGCCTTCATCATTCTCTAATTCATCTATTTCTTGTTCATCAACTTCTTCAATGTGTGACTCATGACAAAGTTGACTAATAATCTCATCTCTAATAGTCTTATGGGCCAGGGCAAATGGATCAAACCGTTGATATTTTTTGCTCATACGAATGTCTACAGTATTAGATATCAAATTTATTTTAGTTCCTCTGCTAGATGGATCAAACCACTTACAGTAAAACAACACCACTTTTTTCGCATAATCTAGGAACGTGTAGTCAATTTCATAAATAATGTCAATTATGCCATAGAAATCTTCTACTACACCACTATCAGAGACACTTTTCATACAAACTCCACTATTAATTATTTCTTTTCCTTCAGTCCAAGATTTAGTGTGAAATTTGTATCCATTGACGTAATAGGTGCACCATTCTTTGAAACTTCAACTCGGGCCCATAGATAAGTGCCTTAAGTGGATGTTGATAGGAGTTTATTCTTCGAGATGCACTTGTTGTGGAAACCATAATGGGAAATTTGAATGTATATCATCAGATGATTGTCCCGTAGTTAAAAATGCCCTGATCGATCACCATATATATGGTGAATATCAATTTAATCATATAATTAAACATAATTAATAAGAAGAGGAATTTGAAACGTACTCAATGTATGGTTTAACTTCAGTGCAGTTAATCAAAACGTTAACATGTGCCGCATTAAATACTTTGTCGCTTGGCCAGAAAATCGGAAAATCCCTACTAGCGTGATGACCAGACAAGCAAAACACTGATAAAGCATGTGGATGACGTATAACACTATCAGTAACATTTCTTCCGTTAACTGGTGACAAAATTTTGTTGTTCAATTAATGAGAACAAAAGTGTGTTGTTTCATGGTGTAGGTAAAATGAACAAATTGAGCCCTCAACTCTAGCTTTGTTTTTTACCGACCGATAATATACAAAGAGATGTACAATAAGCTCCATGTATATATAAGTTGAAGTATATTGAAAATTAAGTATATGTATATATATATATATATCACCTTTTAAATGGATACATCCATCTATACTGAACTGGTCCACCAACCCTAGCTTCACTTGAAAGATGCACTGAGAGATGCTCCATGGAATCAAAAAACCCAGGAGGAAATACTTTCTCCAACTTACATAGAATGAACGAAATGTCATTTTCCATTTTGATGAGATCTTTATCAATAAGTGTTGAAGAACACAAATTCCTGAAATATTGACTCACTTCAATAAGTGGGTTCAATACATGTGTCGGTAACGCACTAAATGTAATAGGAAGTAAACACTCTAAAAATATATGACAATCATGACTTTTCATCCCATGCATCCTCCCATTTTTCACATCAGCACATCTTGCCAAATTAGAACAATAACTGTCAGGCGTCTTCAGCTATTTGATTCAACGATAAACAAATTTGGCTTCATCAGTAGATAAAGTGTAATTCGCACGAGGTTTTAGGGTCTTGCCGTTTTGTTCCACCAACCACAAATCTGGTCGTCTGCAATATATACTTATGTCTTTTCTAGCTTTGTCATTATCTTTTCTTTTCCCTTTCACATTCATCACAATATTAAATATGTTGTCAAAGAAATTTTTCTCAATATGCATAACATCAAGATTATGTCTCAAAAGATTATCTTTCCAATACGGTAAATCCCAAAAAATACATCTTTTTGTCCAATTGTGCCATTTTCCGTAACCTTGTGGTTTACAAGCCACCCCTTTAACATGTACCTTTGGCATATCTTTTACTTTATTCCAAACTTGTTCTGATGTCAATTTAAGTGGGGGTCCTTGACTTTCTACACAGCCCTTCATAAATGCAGTTTTGTTCCTTCTAAATGCATGATCAGTAGGTAAAAACCTATGATGAGAGTCAAACCACAATGCTTTCTTGCCAAATTTTAAAGTAAATGCTTTTGTATCTTCCATGCAAATAGGACAAGCTAATTTACCATGGGTGCCCCATCCCGACAACATCCCATAAGCGGGGAAATCATTAATGGTCCACATCAATGCAACTTTCATCATAAAATTTTCTCTCCGAGCTATATCATATGTCAAGACACCATTCCACAACCTCTTCAAATCGTCAATCAAAGGTTGTTAAAAAATATCAATACCAGTTGTAGGATTAGAAGGACCTGGGTATCACAGCTGCTAAGAACATTTAAGGTTTAGACATACATATATCAAGAGGAAGATTGTAACGAGTAACAATATGCGGCCAACAAGAATAAGGAGTAGACGATGCTTGTATGTAAGGCGTAAATCCATCTGAGGATAATCCAAGTCTTACATTGCGTGGGTCTGACGCAAAATTAGGATGCATTTGATCAAAGTGTTTCCATGCCTAACCATTAGACAGATGTCACAACTCGCTTGAATTTCTTCTATTCTCATAATGCCACATCATCTTTCTTGCAGTTTGTATTGATGCAAACAATCTCTACAATCTTGATACAATAGGTAGGTAAAACATTACTTTCCTTGCAATTGATTTTCCCATACTTACCCTAGTGTTATTCCTTTGGTGATACCTTGGTTGTTGACAAAACTTGCATTCAACTAAGTTAGCATCATTCATATCAAATTCATTGTCATAATACAACATGCAACCTTTAACACAACAATCAATCCTCTTGACACCTAATCCTAACTTTGACACTAACCGTTTTGCATCGTAATAACTTTGCGGCAATCCATCTCTAACAGGTGTTGCGTCTAGCATCATTTTAGTCATCAAATCCAAAGCTAAATCAGGAACATGAAATTGAGACTTTAGACCTAATAGTCTAATACACAATGATAAGTTTGAGTTTGGAAAACCTTCAAACAACAGTTTATTTGTCACTTTCTAAAGACCATAAAATCTCTGAGCTTCTTCATTGGGAAGTCCATCGGTATTGTCATATTGATCTTCATTGAATCATACATTAACCCCAACAGCATCCGAGATCGTATCATTCATCATCTTAAAGTGTTGATAGTTATAATAATCTATACCTAACATGTTAGTACTACTTGAAGGACCTATGCTATAATTCTCCACAGATGTGACACCCTAAATCCCAAAATAAAATATATGATAATTTATATCATATTCCTATAAAATTTGCAGCGGATAAATAAAATTATATTTTCAAGAAAATAAAAATTTTTGTAACTAATTTAGGATATCACGTTTCTCAAGGTACACATGCAACAATTGAAATTTTATTACTCAAATAAAACAATTTAATCTCAATGAGCTTGATTTAAGTATAATTACTTGATTTATTTCTAAGAATTTACTAGTACTTCTAAGGTTTTCATACAAAAATTTGATTCAAATTAAATAAGTAAAATACAAATTAAAACCCTTATTCCCAGTATCACCTATCAGAGCGGGGTTCCTCCCAAACATGAACTTCAAGACTCATTAACCTGTAAAAAATGCGATTTCCCAAATGCAGGGTCCTGCTAGTCAAACACAAACAACGAAGGAGGCGAGTTTTGAAATCATGTTAATAGTATAATATGAGTAAGAAGAACACGCAAACAATTATAATAGAACCGTATCATAATCACTTTACGATATATCAAAATATTTAATTAAATAGTATCATACTATAACATCAAAGTCACTCAAGTAAAATAATCATCTCATTATAATATGCATCAAATCATCTAATTAATATTACCTTTGAAACACATCAATCACAAGAAAACAATCACAAGGAAATGAAATGCTATGCATGAGGTTAGGAGGCCATGATACTATGCCACCATCCCGGTGGACGGACAATTTAAATTGGCCCTGTCCTCATAGATCCCCTCAACTCAACCCGAGACACATATACGCGACAAGCGAGGTAAACGTGTGTTGCGTGGTAGCTCCCGACGTTTGGAGTGCGACCTCCAAGTCACCTAGGAATTCCCCACCCAAATACCTCCAAGGTCTAACAATCTTGCCTTAAGGCTCGACAGCAGACTGCCACAATCAGGCTCATTCAGTTGTACTTCCCCATAATCACTAGGCCTGTCAGGCCCTACCTATATGATGACAAAATAATCTCCACTTCACAAATTCACAATATTTATCTTCTCCCTAGTTGGTTTATGATACCCCATTAAAACCGTCATCTCAAACACAAATTCAAATCAGTATTTTTTCATCAACTATGGAGTTTAATTCACTATTCTCATCACAATTTAGAATATCCCTATCGTTAATCATACATCATCATCATCACATAAACTCCTCACAAATTTATAGCATCACTATCATCAATCGAACATCATCATATAAACTTATCACAGTTTATAACATCACAATTATTAATCATACATCATCATCATCACTTGAAATTATCTCAACACATCAATCTTTTAATCCTATTTTTATTATTATTATTATTATTATTATTATTATTATTATTATTATTATTATTATTACTACTACTACTACTATTATTATTTTTATTTTGCTAAAATAAAATTAATAATTATTTAATCTCCTATTTAATATTCCTTTAATTTTCCAATTATTACTAATAATTTATAAATTAGAGTAATTAAAATA
>JBBPBT010000183.1:1951198-1965573 GCA_037974875.1 Cicer bijugum
AAAAAAATAACTAAAAATAGAAAATAGTTATAAATAATTGAAATATAACTATGTGTATGCTTAACATCAGTCAAACGCACGTAAAAGTATTATATTAATTGGGTACACGTATATATACGTAAAATCGCATAAAATCTTTTTCTCTAAAACATATATTACACTAAAATACTATTTTTTTTTAAATATATCAAATAATAAAATATAATATGTATTATTTATATCGCTCATGTAATATAACATGTATCAAACAATCACATCATAGAAAGCATCATTATAACGAAAATTAGCCACAAAATTTATCAACATATACTCTAAAATAATATTTGTCATCAAATTAATTAATTAAAATTCTATTTAATTAATAAAATAGTTTATTATAAAATTTGGGGTGTTACAACAGATGTACTAGTATTAGGCATCGCCGGAGACTCTTCCCTATGATTAGTCCAAATCCAGTAGTTAGGCATAAATCCATCTGCATACAAATGCACTCTTATTTCATCTTCACTTTTAAACTGTCTACATCGACATAAACAACATGGACATCTCATTCCCCCTTCATCTTCGACAATTTTTGGCACTCTCGCAAAATTGAGAAAATCTTCAACCTTGTTAGCAAAACGTTGTCCGTTTCTTCTAGGAAAATTCCTATCGTACGTCCAACTACGGTCTAAATCCATATGTATATATATATATATATATATATATATATATATATATTTTGACATACAATTTATATGTCAATTAGGGGAGCATGCATTTGCAAACAATATAATAAATTATTATCAATACAATAATTATATAAACCGAAATAAAATTTTAAATTATATTTTTTTTAATAATCAAGACTAACAAAAATTATCAACACTAACAATCAATAAACTATATTAATATGTATCAAGACTTAATTATAACAAAAAATAATAATATCATCAATTTTAATAATGTTTTTTTAAAAAATAGTTATGCTAAAATCAATATATTTTACCCGTGTTTGAAACTTTTATTTATCATATATTATGTAAACAACATCATTCTTTTTTTTTTAAAAAATAAATCTATATTAACACACACACACCCACACATATATATATATATATATATATGTATGTATTACTAATCTATATTTTAAAAATAATATATATATATATATATTTACTAATCTAAATTAAAAATATATAAAATACTAACTTGATGCTGAGTAGCGTCTGACATGAAGCTTTCACGTACGGAGCTTACAAGTCTTCGAAGTAATTAACAAGCACTGCCAAAAAAAATTCAATAATATTAATTACTTAAATCAAATAAAAAAAATAAAATTAAAAAACTACATATATAATATAATATAATATAAACTTACCAAAATTAAATCAAACATGATGAATATTTTTGTAGAGAGAATGTGGAGAGAATAGTTAGAAGGAGGTTTTATAGTGAAGTTAGAAGTGAAAAGATGAAAGAGGAGTGGAGTAATATATATAGGATATGCTTGATCCTTTGTGGCAGCCAAAGCGGCCACAATGACCAACGAATATTAGGAATTTGTGGCGGCCTTTGCCGCCACAAAATGTTACGGTCTTAACCTTTGTGGCGGCCTGGGCGGCCAAAAATTCCAACGTCACTATTCTTCCTTTGTGGCAGCCTTTGCAGCCAGAAACAGTAACGGTCACTTGCTTTTGTGGCGGCCTATGCAGCCACAAATGGAATTGTCACTTCAGTCTTTTGTGGCGGCTTTTCCCTCATAATATTTATATTTTGTGGCTCAAAAAGCCCTCACAAAATTCTTAAAAATTTAACTGGATTTTGTGGCTGCCTAAGCCATCACAAAATCACAATGTTGTGATTTTGTGAGGGTTTAGGCAGCCATGAAATCCAGTTAAATGTTTAAGAATTTGTGAGGGCTTTTTCAGCCACAAATAAAGACCAATTTCAATTTTTGTATTTATAAGGGCTTTTTCAGTCACTAATTTGTGAGGGTTTTATTCGGCCACAAAATATTTATAAAGTTGGACACAAAATAGTGTTTTCTTGTAGTGTATAATCTCTAAGATAAAAGTTTAAATATAAACTATTTTGATTACTATTTTACAATTTTAAAATGTATTTGTCTATTCACTTATTTTTTAATAGACAATCCAAACGTGACACGTGAGACCAAAAATATGGTTTAAGAAGTAACAAAACAATATAAAATCAATAGTAAAAATTGGATTTTATAAGTTTTAATACCAATTAATATTTCTTTTCAAAACTATATTTTACATATTGTATGCTTCTAACAAATAAGTTTATTGATTAATTTATTTGACTAGTTACGGAAAACTTTGAAATTGAAATAATCATGATGAAATTTTTTATATATTTTTATCGAGTTGTTAGCATTCATATTTTTAAAAAAGGAAGATAACGATGTTCATGTGAAAAAAATAACTTTTATGTGTTTGTTGGTTTGGTTGAGTAAAACTTTTCAATATTTTATAGATTAAAATTCTATTTTATTTGACCCATATTGTAGAATTATGGAATCTTGTAGATAAATAAAAATAATAATCAGATGGTTTTATGATTAAAAAAAAAATAATCATTATAAGTCTTTCTATATAGAAAAATAATTATTAAAAATTAACGATTGTTTAAAAAAAATGTATACGATTTTGTATGATTTAGCAAGAAAAAAAAAAAAAGACAAACATACATGTTGCAGTCAATGATAAGATTTAACGAAAAAGAAAGACCAATGTTACAAAGTTGTAGGAGTTGTTTTGTTTTGTCAATGTTAACGCCAAATTTACTTAAGCTCCTTTGAGACATTGACAAACATCACGTTGAACCTGAGTGGTGTCCGCATTTTGATTTAAATTTTGTAGTCCTTCACAACAGGGAGAAGATGGTGTTGGTTGGCTAAATCTTGTAAAAAATGGTACACATGGCAGTAATGAAATAATAGCCTCAGAGTGTGACACCCTAATCATAAATTGATAATAAAGTCAAATAGACTAGTTTTGAAATAGATTTATAATGGTTATAAAATAGAGTATAAAACTTTTTTGTTAAACTATAAGGTTCAGGGTGTCAAATTGACACTTACACAAAATGACAATTAAAAGCATGTTCTAAACTTAGTGAAAATAAATTTGTACCTCCAAATAAAGATAAAAATAACAAAATTGACTGATCAAATTTACAAAAATCTTAATTAGTTCATAACGCAGCAAAATAAGACAAATTACTCCCACTTAGTATCACCTATCAGAGCGTGAATAACAAATCAATAGCCTGAAATAATTGGGCTCTTACAAGCGTCAAACACAAGGAACGAGGGGTGAGCTTCAAAAATATGTAATAGTATAAATTAATTCAGAGGAACACGTAAAATATGTTAAAATCCGTATCATATCAAATCACAATGAACAAGAATAATCAAGTAAGTAACACAAATCAAGTAATATTACGCATGTTATTAAACTTTAGACACCTCCACTTTCTTTGGTACCATTCTAACTCTGAAGTACTTTGTTAGGAGGCTTGATACTATGCCACCACACAAGTGGACAGACAATTCAAATCGGCCCTGTTCTCATAGATCCCCTTAACTCAACTCGAAACACATATATGCAAGAATCGAGGTAAACGTCTGTTGCATGGTAGCTCTTGACATTTAGAGTGCTACCTCCAAGTCACCTAGGAGTTTCCCACTTGAATACCTCTAAGGTCTAAATATCTTGTCTTAAGGCTCAACAGTAGACTGCCATGAACAGGCTCATTCAGTTGTACTTCCTACAATTCACTAGGCTTTTCAGGCCCTACCTATGTGATGACAAGATAATCCCCAATTCAAACAAAAAAACATCCAGATTCTCCCTTCATTGGTCTAGGCTACTCACTCCATTAAGAGAACTATCATTGGCACATGTCGAATTCATCACTATTCAATTTAACACAATATGCAATTCATCTTATTCGTTAAGGTTGTAACATCATAAGTCAACAAGTACATATCATCAATGCATATTTCCAGTCATATATTACATTCCAATTTATCATCATGATGCACATGCTCCAACAATGGGATTTTCACTCGCAGATTAAAATACTAGATCATTCACACATACTACATCAATTGAAATGCAAATAATTACAATTCGTCATATTGTATATCTTATAACAATATAAAGGTTATATATATAAACGAAACATAGAATACGCCAAATACACAATTCTACGATAATTCAACTACCACACGATCTTCGAAATCAAATTACACACTATAAAAGTTTCTAACTCGTATTTTAACCTCACCGAATTCAAGTTTTCTCATTAGTCAATTATTACTCATAACGCTTCGGCCGTACGTAGCGAGCTTCGAATGAATTATGGGAAATACGGTTTTGTTGAGACAAAATCTCAATTTAATGTTTTAATGAAAACAAACAAAAAGTTAATTAAGAATGTTAATTATGATTCTAAATGTTATGTTAATTTAACTTGTGCTTTTGAGTGAATTTAATTAAGAACAGAATCAAACAAAGCAAAGAAAACAACAACAAGAACATTAAAACAGAGAAAGATCTCCAGCATAAAAAACGTTCATCACAACATGTTGGTCAAACTTTTCTACCTCTTTAACAAAGAGTCTGCCCTGGAAACTTGTTCATATCTAATCAGTACATGACAAGAAACAAGTAGGATTCAACGAAGCTCAAAAAGGTTATTTGATCTCAAAAATAGAAAGACTCAAAGACAGACAAAAGTCGTGACAATTTGTAAACTCCAAAAATCAAATGTCAAGAAAGTTCGATCAATCTTGACATATGACAAGACAATTACAAAGGAAATTCAGAATGATTAAAATGGGAACTCTAGAATGATTATTGAAGCTCAAGAAAGTTCGTACTGACAAACCAAGAACGTTAATCATTCTCCGTTTTCTGCACAATTACAATAGCATTGCATTTTCTTTGAAATAGCTTGTAATTCTTCTCCAATCTTCTCTAGCTACACTCAAGACTCAAGACAGAGAATGTAACATCCAAGATCAATGAAGAAACGTCAAAGGTTCTTTCTAAAAAGGACATAACTGCTTTAAATGCTAAACTAGAAAAGTCAAAAAGCTATTTTCAAAGACGGTTTATTTTTATTCTGAAATATTGATTCAGTCAAAAAGTAGAGCTTCTCCAACAGCTCTTCTGGACCTTCATTCAGTGCGTCTACAGCCTATAAATAGAAGGTCAACATCCAGAATCAAGGCAAGAAATTCAAGTGCTGAGAAATCCATAAATCAATCACATACATACTTGAAATTCTGCAAAACAGAGGGTATCATACATTTTAATTTTTCGCAAAACAGAGGTTGATCTATATTCTTATATTAGATTGAGAAATTATGATTAGATCCTTTTTAAATAATCAATTCTCAAACAAGAGTTGAGAAATCTCAGATTCTGTCAAAAACAATCCAATTGTAAAAACACAAACTATAAGAGTTTCTTTATAGTTTGTTTAAGAGTACATTAAATCCTATCAAGGTTAGATTGGTGATGTTGTTGCTTTCTCGGTGGAAAGTAATAGAGATTAAAACAGATCAAGGTTGATTTAAACTAGGTGTTGTAAGATCAAGAAGCCTATTTGTTTTTAAACACTTAGTGGAAAATCTCACGTTTGTCAGGACTGGACGTAACCCAAGTTGTGTTAACCAGGATATATCGTTGTGTGGTATCTCTTCCCTTATCTAATTACTTTTAGTTGGATTGATCATCAAGTCAATTACATAAATTGAATTACTAATTTTAACTAACCAAGAACGCCCTCTGTTTTCTGGTTAAAACCAAGAACGTTCTCCGTTTTCTGTTTTCACAACCAAGGTCAATCTCACTACGCCAAAAATAGCATTTTACGGCGCTTTTTTTAAGCCTTTTACAACGCTTTTTCAAAAAAAAAAAAAACGCTGTAAAAGATACAACAGCAGCGCTTTTAAAAAAGCGCTATAAATCATGTAAATATAATGCGCGCTTGTTATGCACCTTTTACAGCGCTTTTCGTAAAAAGCGCGGTAAAAGGCATACCATATTTCAAATATTTGGTGTACCTTTTACAGCGCTTTTCGTATAAATCACTGTAAAAGGCATACCCATAATTCATATATTAGGTGTACCTTTTAGAACGCTTTTTAAAAAAAGTGTTGTAAAAGGCATACCCATAATTCATATATTTGGTGTACTTTTTACAACGCTTTTTAAAAAAAGCGCTGTAAAAGGCATGCCCATATTTCATAAATTTGGTGTACCTTTTATAGCGCTTTTTGCAAAAAGTGCTGTAAAAGGCATACCCATAATTCAAATTTTGGTGTACCTTGTAAAAAAAGCGTTGTAAAATGTCCACCCAATGCACATTTTACAGCGCTTTTTCAAAAAAGCGCTGTAAAATGTGTATTTTTTTTAAGCCCTGTATATATTTGAAAAGCACTTTTTAGCTTTTTATGGCATTTTTTTTATAAAGCGCTGTCTTTTATCTTTTTGTCCAAAATTATTTTGAACCAGTTCACACAACACAACACAACCAGGATCAGTAATTTACAACATGATACATATATATTACCCTGTAACAGTAATTTACAATAAGCAGTTCACACAATATGATACATATATATTACCCTGTAACACAGTAATTTACAACATAAGTAACTACATATACATTGAACTTAATTTACAACATATTCATATGCATGTTTATATATTGTCCTATGATCATATACATATAATAACTAAAAAAATATACAGAATATGCACCATATAATATTCAGATCCCTTGCCCAGCAGCATGCTATTTCCCAGAAAATCAAATAATTTTCATTTCCAGCAGATACTCACACCATTCTTCCTTTAATTCCATCAGATCTTGCTCAGAATATGATGGACTGGAATTGTCAAAGTACTACAATATAAAAATTGAACATATTATATTAAGTTAGTATCAAATATATAGATAATTTATATATGAAAATCATATAATCAAAATACCGTACCGTTTCTGGGATAATAGTTTTATTCTTGTCAACAATCTCCTTCATGAATCTCAATACGTAGTACCCACAGTCGATGTTGTTTGTTTGACGAGGGCACTTTATTGGGATCCATGTAATATTATTAGACTTTTTCTTCGACACTGTCGCACCTCTTTGAGATCGATAAACTTTTAAGGCACTATCGAATGAATAAATGTGATTATTATAGCATGAACAAACACATTATTTATATATATATATGTAAGAAATAAATGAAGATTACTTACGTGTCGAACATAGTCTTTATTTCAGAATGATTGTTGTAATTGCCATGCACGGGATCCAAATAGTATATAACTTCAGAGATTGCATTGATTACAAATAGCACCCAATGTGCCCTACAACAACAAAAATTTGGTTAAGAAATTTTGTTTATACACAACTAAAAAAATTAAATTCTCATCAATTAAAAAAGATAAAATTACGTACCCTGAATTATATGGTGCGAAGAACAATTTATCCTTTTCTATATTTCCTAAAAACATATCTATAATGTATTTCTTTACAATTTCTGGGTCGAGTTTCCACATGGACATCTTATGCGGAGCCAAGAATGAGTATTTATTTGACAATTTCCTCGTGCACACGACCTTCTCATACAAAAACCTTCAATGAAAATTTTAAACTAGATTAATTACCAATACATTTAATTAATTACCAATAAATGCAATTAAAAGTATTTTTTACCTTATGTACAAGCTCATTACAGTAGCACTGAGCTCCTTATGTTCGAGAAGTTCGTATACGTGCTCCTTTCCGAGAAATTCCTCATAATCATCTCCGAATATATCTTTATTCATGTGTACCATGCGCGAATCGTCGCTGCTGCCCATGTTCTTTTTTACTTGGATGACAAGACACGCCCCGTATTTACCAAGGCGTGGCTGACTTATTTTAGGAGCAGCAGCAGCAGCAACTGATTTCCCCCGATCCAGTTTTTTTCTTGCTGCAAGTTTGGCAGCTTTATTGCCCTCCGGCCTTTGTAATTTGGCAGCTCTATTAACCTCCAATTTTTGAGGTTTGCTGCATTTTTTTGGATGTGCGGGTGATTTATTTATTTAGACCTACAAAAATGAGGTTAAATGTTAGTTTATTGAATCTGAAAAAATTAACAAAGCTTATGCAATAAATGTGACAAATCTTTTCGGAGACGTAACTGATTCGTTTCTGGGAGGCCTTTTAACGAGGGCAACAAGGTTTGTGGGCCATGCCACGTAACTACCAATAGCTTCGCCCATTGTCTGCATATCTCCGTCGTTGTCCGGTATCCGCAACAGTGTAGTTGGTTCGAAAGCAACAGTAGGTGATACTTTGACATGGCCCGCAAGGATCGGAGTATTGTGCAATACTTCTCCCAAAGTATTGTACAATTTTCCTCTTCCCACCTTCCGATGAGTGGGCGAGGACAAGTACAGGAAACATGAAGTGACACCCTAAATCAATAGTTAAAACATAAGTACAGTTAATATATAATATTGTTTAATGCATAAGCAATTACATAAGCAAGTAAGTAATTAATTACCTCGGGAATAATTTTCAAACCGACGTTGCAACTCCCGGTTTCACTCTCCATTTGTATTTCATGTTGGAGCTGATCCGGAAGTTGCTTGTCTTTATTCGTATTCACCAAGAGTGCCACTTGCTCTGATAGGATTCTGAGCTTCTCTAATACTTCCTCGTTGGAAGGTTTTTGGCACTTCTCTTGAGGAAAAAAGCTTTTGGGAGTTACGCCAAATCCCTTCCCCCTAACTCGACCGGAATATTCAGGAACATTAAAAACTTTGCCCAAAATGTCCCTGCAACTAGCCTTGTTGCCCTCTTCATTTTCAGAACTTTGTTCGATGGTCTCCTAAAATACATGTAACATTAAAATAGTTAAGTTCATTAGCATTTTTAAAATACAATATTAAAAAGTATTCGAGTGATAAATACAATATTGAAAAATATTAAAGTCACAATATACTTACCCAAAGTTCTATTACTTTTTGAACATTTTCGTTATCAACCACTCCATCCTTATTTACACGAGCTTCCTTCCACAAGATATAACGACTCAACGGTTGATCGGATTAGGTGTCTTGTCGCTATTCGTTAAGATCATAATAAAAATATTAGTTAGAAACTATAGTTTATAATACAAATTCCCTCATTATATAAAAGTGATGTTTAATTACTTACAAGTCTTTGGTCTAGAGGTGCATATTCCATACGTGATTTTTTGTATGGGTGCGTCGGATTGCTTGCCCTCTCGCGATTTGCCTTACTAATATTCTATATAAAAAAATAGCAATTATGTAAAAATTTAAAATACACTACGAATATGAATAATAAAACACACAAATGCTAATAAATTCATCACTTACGACAAACGCGGGGTCATAACGTTTGGAAACAAATGCTTTCCATTCATCATTTGATATATAATGTTGATATATTTTTGGAGGTTCAGCAGTTGTGTTTCCTTCTCTATCTTTTAGATAGAAATTTGAGAGATGCGATCTAAATCCCCGATGGATTTTCCCAGCAACTCTCAAAACGTAACTCTTGCGTCCCTCATCAAGGACAAAAGTCGTCTGCAATGAAAAAAATTATAAGTAAAGTATTTCAATGAAAAAAATTATAAATGACAAAAGATTGGATCAAAAAATTTACTTGAATGTCATTCCATATTATATCTTTGGCATCCTTCAACGCCTTATCTCTCCAATCATCAATCGTAATTGGAGTATTTTGTCGAACAACAGCCCCAATGTAACTTACAAACATTGACCTGTTGGGGTCAATTGGCTGACCACTCTCATTCCAGCCAACCTAATAAACTCATATAGTAAGTACATGCTATTAAAAAAAGCTCAAAAAATACACAGCAAACAGAGTATAGTATAATATAACCTCAAACTTGGTGCCATTGCTCCTTGCTTTAATAACATTTGCATTATAGTTGCACCATGTTTGACTTCATTTTCATAAGCCTTACTGGTGCCAACTTCTTCATTTTGACATTCTAAATCTTTGTTTGTATCCATTTAACTACAACTAGTTCAACATGCAGTTTAGTATAACATCAACAAGCTCAACATGCATCATGCATTATTCTAAACAAGCTCAACATGTATTAGTATATATATTTTAAACAAGCTCAACATGCATTTTAATGATAACAAAAAATTAATAACATCAATACCTGAATAATGGCTCGAAGAAAGATGAAATGTGAAGAAAAGAGCGAACGCAGAAAGTTCACAGAAATAAGGTTCACAGAAAAATGGTTTGAAGAAATACGTAATGAGGGTTACGTATTTCAATGAAAATATAAGGTTCAAAATGATCTTGGATGGAAATAAGGTTCGAAATGAAGGAGATGATCTTGGAAATACAGTTCGTAATGGACGGGATTATAGGGTTTGCAAAAGAAGAGAAGAACGATGAAGGAGATGATAGTGTAGTTTACGTAATGAAGAGGAAACTGAAGAGGTTACTGTTATATATATTACCCTTTTACAACACTTTTTTATAACCCTTTTACAGCGCTTTTTTCAATGAGCTCTCTAAAAGGCCTAAGCCTTTTACAGCGCTTGTTAAAAAAGCGCTCTAAAAGGCGTTCTTATTTAATTTTTTAAAAGGCTCTTTTACAACGCTTTTCCAAATAAGCGCTGTAAAAGACCTCATTGATTTAGAATGTTATATAATGTTTTTTTAAAGCCTTTTACAGCGCTTGTTCAAATAAGCGCTGTAAAAGGTCTCTTTATTTTATTTTTAAAAGAGTCTTTTACAAGGCTTATTTGAACAAGCGCTGTAATAGACCTCCTTGTTTTATTATGTTATATGAATGTTTTTTTTACAGTCTTTTACAGCGCTTTGTTACAAGAGCGTTGTAAAAGGCCTTATTTTTTTTTTATGTTATTTTTGTGTTTTGTTATGTTATTTTTTAAACTCTTCCTCTTCACCAAACTCCTTTTACGCATCTTATTCACAAACATCAAAGCTTACTCCTCAACACCCTTTTTATCTCTTTACATTCCCTTTCATTCTGAAATCGAAACATGTTCTTCAGGTTCAACACCCTTTTTATCTCTTTACATTCCTTCTTAAATCGAAACTTGGTCTTCAGGTTCATTGCCATGTTGCGAAAAATGGATTTGAGTCTGACATTTTTGTTAACAATGTGTTTTTGTTAAAGAGCATGTTAACAATGTATTTTTGCCAAAAATGCGTACAAGGTGTTTGAAGAAAATCCTGTTAGATAAGGTCCTGTTAGTTGTCTGATGAATGTTATTTTTAAAGCCTTTTACAGCGCTTGTTAAAAAAGCGTTGTAAAAGGCGTCCTTATTTAATTTTTTAAAAGGCTCTTTTATAGCGCTTTTCCAAATAAGCATTGTAAAAAGGTCTCTTCCTCAGACACCAAATATAACCTCTTTTTTTTTTTTACTTTATTAGGTACATTTATTTTATTCTTTAAAATATATTATAAATATTAACACCTTGTACGCATCATGGGAATCCCCAAAAGTGTACCAAAGTCACATCTTCTAGTACGCATCATGGAGAAGGTTGCATTTCAAATCAACTATTGAGGAAATATTGTAGTAGGAAGGTGAAAATTAACCAAACCATTATTTTCTGTTACTTGTAATGAACTTAGTAACTTGGTTAATTGAAATTACTCAAGACTAACAAAAAGACTATGCCATAATTTTCACCTCTTTAGTTTATGAAGAAGATAATTTCCATTAAATACAATTATAGACAAGTCTTACATCAATTTTGTGTGCAAACATCACAAGAACATAATAAACCATTCATTCTCTATGCCATTCCAAATCAAAGTATTGTTCTGATACTTCCTTATCACAAACACTTCCTTATCACAAATCACAAGCCTTAAAGACTTCAATGAAATTGCAGACTTTGGTACACTTTTAATCATGGAGCATTCCCTCATACAAGATCATTACCACACCTTATAAAACCAGAATAGAACAATAATTCAGATTACAACAATAATTTAGATTACATGCGTGGCATATTTAAAACAATTAAACATGTACATTAAGATGCCCTTCTTCTTTTCCTGGTGGAATTCACATTTGTTTGTCCATTTACAATACGAAATGATGGATTGATCCAAATTCCCTCATCATGATCATCTCTAAGATATAAACCGTCATCAGTTGAATCAATTTCATGTGGTTGTTGTGATGTTGCAAATAAAAGATAATTACCAACATCTTCATCATTATTGTTATCATCACTTATTTTATTGGTCGATAGGACAACAGACCATTTATCATCAGAAGGATCAGTGACATAAAACACTTGTTGAGCTTGCGACGTTAAAATAAAAGGCTCATCTTTGTATCCCACCCTATTAAAATCCACAAGCAAGAATCCTGACTCATCAATCCAAACGCCATTATTATTATTGACCCACTTGCAACCAAATATGGGAACACGAAACATTGTGAAAGATGTAGAGGATATGAGGGCTTCTAACGTATATAATTATTTGAAAGATGTATTTTACAGCGCTTGTGAAAAAAGCGGTGTAATAGGTAGTTAAATTCAATGAAAGCGCATGTATTTTACAACACTTGTGGAAAAAGCGTTGTAATAGGTAGTTAAATTGATTGAAAGTGCATGTATTTTACAGCGCTTGTGAAAAAATTGTTGTAATAGGTAGTTCAATTATTTGAAAGTGCATGTATTTTACAGCGCTTGTGAAAAAAGCGCTGTAAAATAATACACGAAAGCGCTTCATTTTACAGTGCTTTTTTGACAAGTGCTGTAAAAGCCTTATAACGTTATGCGCAAACGTTATATGACCTACAACAGCGCTTCTTTTACTGCGCTTGTCATCAAAAGCGCTGTAAAAGGCTCCGTTATTTTTAAAATATATTTACAACAGCGCTTGTGTTTAGCAAGCGCTGTAAAAGGGGCGCTATTAAATGTCATTTTTGGCGTAGTGTCATGAGTTATTTTCTTGAGTTTTTAACAGGAATTTTTAAAAGTTGCATTTACAATTCAAACCCCCCCCTTTCTAGTAAATCGATATTGTTACTTCAGGTTTTACCTTTCATGTCGCTTAATTTACACTCATGAATTTGAACTCACTCTCACCCCATACCTTAATTCGATGCTTTCGTATGATATAAGAATCAGAACAATTTTCAGCAGCCATCATATGTCGACAACGCCCCCATGAACAAGTATAAAACCATCGATGAATTTGCAGAGTCAATGAAACATGACTGATATTTTACGCGAGCATAAAGATGTTACATAATTAATAAAAATGTTAGGCGAAGAAACATATTTAAAATATCGTGAAACATGTTATTAGAAAAGACCTCACCGACATGTTGGAGCGCCAACAGGGTTTGACGTCTACTTCGCTGAAACACGCAAATGCGTAATACTTGATGCAGGTTTCCACGAGTGAAATTCACAAACGCTGTCAGTTTGTCAGGACGATGAATGTGTTTGCCGAATTTCAACAACACAGTTGCGACGAGGGTGGAAACCCATTTTTTTAAGTTTAACTGTTGGTGTTTACAAGCATAGGTAATGGAAGAAGATGTTTCGTGGAGTCCAAATATGGTCTCGATTTTCGTTGGTGATAGTCGTGGTGGCCGAAATGTTGATCAAAAGGCAGAGGTGTGATTTTTGACAAAGAGGAATATTGTGTTTCAATATGCGATTTAGGTCGGCAATGATAGAGGAGATCACCACGATCACATATGTGGTCTCGATTTTGCACGAAACTCACTCTAATGGTCAATTTCAACGAGAAAAGAAGAAGAAGAGAAATAGGAAAGCGAAGGCAGAGGCGGAGGCAGAGGTGTACAAAGAAGAAGTAGGTGAGGTCGCTTCTGTTCTTTCCTTTTTCTCTTTTATAACTATTTTTGCTATATTATTATTATTAATATTATTATTATTATTATTAGCTTTTACTTTTAAATATGGGTATAACATATAAAACACATTTTACTCATTTCTTTTATTATTATTTTCTTTTTATAAAACCAATAATTACGAATACTAATTTTTTTAATACTATTTTTTTATTCAATTCCATTGCTAAAAAATTATTAATATTTTGTAACTCATATTTTATAAAATAAAGTAATTAAAATAATTAATCTTTTAAAATACATTAATAACTACAATTATTACTATACTATTTTACAAAATTATCATATAAAAATTCTACTATATTTATAAAATGGTCTAAATGATAAAATAAATAAATATAACATCAACAATTTATATAAATTATTAACTCACTATAAATATGCAAAAATTCACAATGCCATAA